>PJEM01014749.1:0-33422 GCA_004023845.1 Helogale parvula | reverse complement strand
GATCCCTCAATAATTACAAAAGGTAGTCAGTTCTTTTTTGGTTATTTTTGATTTTATAAACTAATTGGATTAATAGTGTTCCACTTACTAATTTTGACAAGTAAGCTTCTGGCCCTGGTTTGTTTTATAAATGAAGAAGCAGAACCCTGAACTGTTGAGACTCCAGGGTACGAGCTCATTGCCCGCATTTCCCCCCCCCTTTCTCTCCGCAGGGGGCACGCAGCGCCTGCCACGCGCCATCGGGATCTCCCTCGCCAAGGAGCTCATCTTCTCTGCCCGCGTGCTCGATGGCCACGAAGCCAAAGCTGTGGGCTTGATCAGCCACGTTCTGGAACAGAACCAGGAGGGGGACGCTGCGTACCGCAAGGCCTTGGACCTGGCAAGAGAGTTTTTACCTCAGGTACCTCCAATCGCGTGTCCTTTCTCTCTGTTTAAATAGCTTTATAGCAAACTGACAGAACGGTCCTCTCACAAACCTATGGCGTGCTTGTCCCGTTTGCCAAGTACAAGGGCACATGGTAGCCATCGGACTGGAGCCACTCAGATGAACATCAAGAGCCTCCAGAACTAAAGTTGAAGATTTGAAGAGAACATGGGGCCCATTCTGCGGCCACGCTCCGATGACATGTCCCCTCCGTGCACATTGGCACCTGCAACGGGACCTACCGGCAACTTCTGCCCTGGGCTGTGTACCTGGAGAGAGACAGGCGGGATGGGCGGAAGCCCGAGGAAACGCACGTGCTGGGGAGACCGCGCTGATGGCCCCGGCATGGACTGGCCTTGCCCCCTGGGTTGGCGGCGGCCAGTCTGCCCAGCAGCCGCTGTGTGTCTGCTCGGGCTCAGGGCATGGCGACCCGTCCCCACAGTGACCCCGCAGGGCCGGAGCATGCGTTCGCTCACCTCGACGGCGCGCACGAGGCACGTTGGCAGCTGCGTCGCGGGGCCTGTGCCGGGGGTGGCCCGTTCTCTCCCGTGTATAGTCCTTCCTTCTGAGATCACAGAGGAGAGGACTCTTGCTTTAGAAGCAATTAGCCGTTTGTTGTTATCCCTAGTGGAGTTCCAGGTTTATACCCGCCTCGCCAGCCCGCAGGCAGGAGTGCTCTCTGCAGCCGCGCTGTTTGACGCTAACAGGATTCAGAACCTGTCTGGGGACTGCGGGTCCTTTTGGGGATCTCGGGAAATCTCTCCGCAGAGAAATGCACCTGCCTCCCGCGTTGTTTCAGGCTTTGCATCCAGTTTCGGAGGCTGGCACTGGCGTCCCCGGGCCTGCTGGGAGTAGCTGTCCCTGCCTGCCGCCTGCCGGCAGGCCACGCCCCCCAGGACTGGGTGGTGCCCCTTCTGGGCGTCTCACTCAGCCAGCTGTGGGCGCTGTGAGGACAGGGCTCCTGTGTCGCGTCCTCTGCTCCCCTCGGGCGGAACCGACAGAGCAGATAGGAAGGATTTTCCGTGTTTTGAGGAAAACAAAAAGGCTCGCACGGAAACTTTGGTACTGATATTCCCCCAAACACTAGAGTAACGTCTGCCTCAAGAGAGGTTACAGGTGCCACCGATACCAGGAGAAGTGATAGTTTAATTAAATGTTGCCTGAATTACTTCCTTTGGCTTAAAACTCTAAGACCAACCCACGCCTGCGGAAACGGGGGGGTGGTTAAGGACGGCTGCAGTGTCCTTCCATGTCTGACCTTCATGGCTGCTTCTCATTGGACGGTGGTGCTCGGCTCCCTCCCTCCGCAGCTCTGTGCCCCGTCCCTCTTCTCCTGCACCCCCCACCCCACCCTGCCCGGGGGCACCACCTCCCCACCTGCCATCTGACCTCGTGGCCGGCCAGCTCCCTGCCTCTGTCCCCTTCCTGTGGAGGGCAGGCCTCTGAGAACGTTAACCGCTAACCTTTTCCTCCGGCCAAGGGAGATGCCGGATGGCCCCGAAGACGCGGGACTGGACAGTGTGTGCAAGTTACTTGAGAACAAAATTTGAGGGACGATGCTCTTTACGTTTGTTTTTTTATCACTGAATGATCAGTCTTCCAGATCATTGGAAAGGTTCTAAGAAATCAGTATTTCTATTTGATTTCTGTACTGTATGTTACTTCCATTTTCCTGTTTGAGAATCAAGATGTTTGTCCAGAAGAAGTAGTGTTGGTTTTGTATTTTGAAAGAAGCCAGTTAAATCAGCACTGTGATCTAGATTCCATTTTCCTGTTTCTCCAGCGTGGGCAGCCGTGCCGTCCGCGGTGTGCTCTGCGGGAGGCCCGCCCAGGCGTCCCTCAGGAGCGGGTCCCAGCACCCTCCCCCACGGCTTTCACAAGGGTCGGGGGCTCGTGCACCTTGTCTGGGTCAGCGGCCGGGACCCAGAGGGTAGAGGAGGTTTTCCGGGACAGGAGCACAACCCCCACAACAAGAACTGACGATCTTAAAAAAATGGTCCTAGTGTGTGTCCCACACATGCAAGTCACATTGTCAGGAAAAGTAAGATTCTTGTCTGAGCCTTGAAGGCCTGTGGCCCCTGAAGGAGATTGATAATAAGCATGTGACTCCGGAAGAGAATGTAGACGGTTCCAGTGGACCGCTGAAGCCCCCTCGAGGGAAAACGTGGCCTCTTCACGCCATCGTGGTCATTCATTCATTTCTTGGTTATCCCCTCGTGCCTGTTATGTAGAGCCTATTTTGCATTTTAGTTCAAAAGGCACTTCAGAAAAATACATTGACTTCTAACTCATCACCCATAAATCGTTTTTAGGAATTTGAAATGGGATCAGACAGCTGAATTCTGTCTGGCACATTGTGGTTTTCAAAAAGGACAAGACTTAATGTTCCCCTCCTCCCAGAGGGCACCCAGCTCTTTCCTCCGTGACCCTCACTCGTCCCGAAGGACTTCTCTGGGCTGTCGGCTTTTGTGCGGTGGGGGGGCCTGGCGTGGGGTTGCGGGTGCCCGTGGAGCACCAGTGTGGAGCCAGCGTCCAGCCCGGGCGGTGACGGGGCCTCTCCTCCTGCCCGGGCTCCGGCCTCGCACCATGGCTGCGGTGCGGTGCCGGGCACGTCATCACTGCCTCCTCTCCCTGCCTCACCTCTCGGGACCGTTGCTGGCACGGCCCGCCCGCCCCTGGGCACACGGCACTGCGGGCCTGCGGGCATGTCCGTGGTCCCGGCAGCAGCCTTGTCCCACGTGCCGGGTACCGGAGGCCTTGCAGGGCCTGGAGGAAACGAACGCCCCACTAACCGTCTTACAGCGTTTGTTGCGTCTTTGCCATGGGCCCAGCAGTGGGAATTTCTGGGTTTTAACGGAGCTGTGCAACATAATTTGCAAAAATAGTAATGCAAATCTGTTTCTTTAATTGAATTTTAGGGACCTGTTGCAATGAGAGTGGCAAAGTTAGCGATCAATCAGGGGATGGAGGTAAGTGTGCCTTCCTGCTCGAGTCTGTTTGCCGTTGGAGTCAGTGGTGACTTAATTCAGTTTCATTTTTAAGGTTCTAAATCCAGCTGTTTAATGCTACTGTTACTGCAAACTATGGAAGGTATTTTTTGCTGCATTATTGATTCCTTCTGCCTTACCTATTGTTGATTCACTATCGTAACCTCAGAATTCGGGAATTTCACTCCTGTCCTGCAGCTTGTGACATGCCTCCTGTTTTTGCCGTTCAACGAAGAGGCAGACTTATTGGCTAGTAGTTCATAGAAGACCGAAAGACCAGTGCGCCAGTGTTGCATTATAAAAAAGCATTCTGTGGAGAACGCCCAAGCTCAGAGCGGAGCCTGGTTCTCTCTACCTCTAATTTCCCAATGTGCTTTGTGCAAGGAGCCCGCACTAACAAGGCCAGGTTTCGGGGTGCCCTGGGGTTACCCTGGGGAGGCGCTTCCCAGGAGTGGAGGCCCCAGGCCAGGAGAGAAGCAGGCAGGACAAGGAGCCAAGGCAGGCGCCTGTTTACGGCGGACTGTCGTTACAGCACTGGCGTTTTGGCTAAATTACAGGATTTTGAAGAAAGAAATTTCTTCCTTGCAGACTCAGAGGCCACCACGTCTTCCTGGGCTTCATAGCAATAAAAAGAGATTGAATATTAGCAGTAAACACAATTTAAAAATTTTCCAAATGTTTGGTTTTTAAAACTTCTTGCATAACCGTGACAATACTAATAGCAAATGCCTTCTCGGCTCCACACTACGTGCCGGGCCGTGCCTAGGTGCCTGGTAGCGCCTTCACCTAGTTTAGCTCCTTTCATCCCCCCAGGACCCCATCCGGTAGGTCCTGCAGTTAGCCTGCTGTTCAGATGCGCCTCTCTGAGGCACAGGGAGCGTCTCACCCACCTTACCCAGGGCTACACGGCTCCTACATGGTGGAGTCAGAATTTGAACCAGGCAGTCTGGTTCCCGAATTCTCATGCCGGTCATACGTGTGATTTGTTGTCTTACATCAGTTCTGTTCTTTTGGAGAAGCGTTACTAGTTTGAACTTACATTGAGCGTTCCAGATTCTCAAAACTAATTCCTGTTGAAACCACTTGTGTTTTTATTCTCAGGTTGATTTAGTAACAGGATTGGCCATAGAAGAAGCTTGTTATGCTCAGGTATGTAATGCAGCCCCTGATCCAGCGAGGACACCTCTCACAAATTACCGTTACCTTCTGGATGAGTCAGATGGATTCTCTCTCTGGATAAGATTACACTCAGGCCTCTTTCAAAATGGATTGAAATTAGTTGTTTTTCCTATTTGACTATTACCAGCTCTTATCACTGATTCTGTTCCATGTACTAATGTTTCTTGTCTACATAATTTTAAAACTCTAAATTAGGGGCACCTGGGTGGCTCAGTCAGTTAGGTGTCCGGCTTTGGCTCAGGTCATGATCTCACAGTTTGTGGGTTCGAGCCCTGCGTCGGGCTCTGTGCTGACAGCTCAGAGCCTGGAGCCTGCTTCGGATTCTGTATCTCCCTGTCTCTCTGACCCTCCCCCTCTCGTGATGTCTCTGTCTCTCAAAAATAAATTTAAAAAAAAAACACAGGAAAAAAACCCTCTAAATTAGTTCCATTCATACTGTAGCTGTCTCTCGGGCCCATGTTGTATTTTATGGTGTGGATTTGAACCCTCACTCTTGTGTAGACAGGTGGGAGGTGGGCAGTGGGGTGAACACGGGCCGACCGGGGAACATCAGTGTGTGAGACTCGTTGGTTCTGAGCCTTCCCTCCTGCCCACTGACAGTCCCCTAATGCACTGGGTACAGTTTTCTTTTCCATAGAGAAATTAGTAGGGCTTCATATAGAGGAACAGATCTCTCCTCCCTCCCTCCCTCCCTTCTCTAAACGGCATAACTTCGTGTAGGGCATCTAAAGTAGGAAAAGAATTTTGTTGTATCTTTTGTGAGAATTGGAAGTTGTTTCGCCTCCCGTTTAATCACGGCGTTGTAATGAACCAGGAGGGACAGAGTGTCCCTGTGTGCCTGGTCTCTGGGGATAAATTGCCACCTGTTGTTGATGAGCGCATGCCATGAGTGAAGTAAGTTACGCACTTACAAATGGGCAACCTTCGCGTCTGAAAAACAAGTTATAAAGTATATTTGGCCACAGATCACAGCTTATGAAATGTGAAGGAGCAGTAGTCATGAGAAGCATTCCGGCAGACCACAGTGGAATGAACTAGAACTCACAGCAGAAGGGTAGCTGGGAGGCCCCGTCTCTCATTGGTGGGGCCGGTCTTTTTAACACGGGCTAAACAGCACCCCTCTAAGTAACACGTGTGTTAAGCCTCCAGAGGAATTAAGAAATATTTTGAATCAAATCAAAATGGAAATGTAGCATCAGACTTTCTGGGAATTTATAGAAAACACTGCTTACAACAGCATTTTAGCATTGAATGCGTATATAAAAGAAGAAAGATCTAAAATTAACAATAACTTTGCGCTTCAGGAAAATAGAAAAAGAGCAAATAGAATTCAAAGTAAGTAGAAGGAAAGGAATAACAAGCTTTAGAACAGAAATCAATGAAACTGAAAATAGAAAAAAGGAAAAAACCCAACAAAACAAAAATTGGTTCTTTGTAAAGACCTATAAAATTGATATGCTTCTAGGTGGGCCAACCAAAGAAAAGAGAAGATAAAAATGACCCACCTCAGAAATACAAGCAAGGCCATCCGTAGTGAGCCCATGGACACTGAGAGAATAATAAAGGAATACTGTGAAAGTTCTGTGTCCACAGATCGGATAGACCTGGATGAGATGGACCACTTCCTGGAAAGACACAACACAGGAAAGCTCACACAAGGAGAACTCTGAGTAACTCTGTGCTTGTTAAAGAAATTAAATCAGTAATTAATAAACTTCCAAAATAGGCAGCACGAGACCCAGATAGTTTCTTGAGTGAATTCTCTGAAACATTTAAGGAAGAAATTATATCAGTTTTTAGTGATTTTTTTCCGGAAGACAGAAGCAGAAGCAGCCCTTCCTGATTTATTCTGAGGCCAGTGTTACCGACCGTCATCTCTCATGAATGTAGATGTAAAAATTCTCAACAAAATATTAGCAAGTCGAATCCAGTCATGTATAAAAACAGTTATACGCCACAACCAGGCTTAGCACTGAAGTGACTGTAATCCATCGTATCAGCAGTCTAACCAGGAAAGTCAGATGATCACATCAGCAGACCCAGACGAAGCACTGGACAAAATCCAGCACCCAGGTGTAATGAAAACTCAGCAGACTGACTAGACAGGAGCCTCCTCACTTAGTAAGAACTTCTGGAAAAGGACCTACAGCTGTCATGCTGAATGACCAAGAGCAGGGCAAGGGCATCCCTATCACTTGTTCCTTTCAGTATGTTAGAAATCCTAGCTAATGTAGTAAGACAAGAAAAGGAAATAAATATATACAGACTGGGAAGGAAGAAACAAAACTTCATAGAAGGCACGATTGTCCATGTATAACGTCCCAAAGAATCAACAACAAGAACCGAACAGTAATAAGCATTTAGATCGAGGTTGTGTGATACAAGGTTAATAAGCAGAAGCCGCTGCTTCCTGTATACCCGAGTGAAGAATTAGAATTGGAAATTAAGAGCATAACCTCATTTACCTTAGCACACAAAAATGCAAAATACTTAAGTATAAATCTGAAACAAAGTACAAGATTTATAGAAGGAAAACTACAAAACTGGTGAAAGAAATCAAGATCTAAGTAAATATCACATGTTCATGGACAGTAAGACTCAATATTACAAAGAAATCACTTCTTCCCAACTTTATTTATAGATTGAATGCAATCCCAATAAAAATAAGCAAGTGTGATGTTCAAATTTAGAATGGCAAATTTGGCAACAGAATTCTTCAAATGATTAGTAGAATTCAAATTTTAGATCATCTTCTGGTTTTTTGGTTTTCATTTTTTTATATAAAGCATGTTAAACATTTGTGGTTGTTTTTACTTTCTGGTTCAGGTAACATAATGTTTTGTCTCTCTAGACTATTTCAACAAAAGACAGGCTTGAAGGTCTTCTTGCTTTTAAAGAAAAAAGGTCCCCTCGCTATAAAGGAGAATAAAAGAAACAGACCGTTCAAATGCCCGTGTAAGACATGTACTTCTGGAAGTATCTTTCAGATCCACCTTTGCCTCAGCGCCTGGAATCCCACTGACCAAAGTGAAGAGCGAGTCCTCCGCAGAGCGAATCAGGCGTCTGGCGTGGACCCATCTCTGTTCTGTCCAAATGTGTTTCATGTCATATCCATTCAGATTTCTAAAGCTAGTAGTCTGTACCGTCAGAAACCAATTCAAACTTAGGTACACATTTTTAAATATTTCCTGCATACGAGGCTTTCTGTTCTTAATTTTTTAATGTGAATAATTTATATATCGCACACTCTAGGAAATAATATTGATTGTATGTCTACTGTGCTGCAAAACAAAATAAAATGATTTCTATATACCAAAAATGTGAAGTTATACCAAATAAAGTTTCTAAGGGAATGTATATACACTCACACACATACATGCATCTCCGACCGGAAGGGGAATTGATAGGTTCTCTGGGCGAAAATTACCAAATATAAGTAAAATTGGTGAAAAGAAAACTTGGGAATTTCTCTCTTACGCCATTCTTTTTGAATTGAATAAATCACTGCGTGTTGGCACTTAGAGGAACCTACCTTTCCATGCCGATTCTTTCAGGTGACCTCTCTAGTGTTAGAATGCAGTGTGGATGGTGGGAAGGTAGCCCGGTCAGAGACGGGGGCCCAGGGCCTTGTGAGGCGCACCGGCCGCCCGGCCCGCTGGTCTGGCTGGGGTGGGCCGTGCTGCCCGGGCCAGGGATCACGGGTGTTTCCTGCCTGCAGCTCTTGCACCTGTTTCAGTGAGGGAGGAGGTGAACACAGCCACCCCGTCTCCCTCTTCGCACCCCTGGCCAGACAACGTGGGTGGACACGGAGGGGCTGGGGGGCATGATGAGCAGACCGCCTTGGCTGGGGGCGGGGGGTGGTACCACGTGTGCAGGGCATGAGCTCTAGAGTTCGGTGTGCGGCGCGGGGTAACATTCCAGCTCCCTACACGGCCTCCAAGATCCTTTTGTATGTTATCCAACGAGGCTGCCTTCTGAGGCCATGTTGGGGGCTGATCTGGCAGCACTGGGGAAGCTCATTGCCAGTTGCCGTGCGGGGGCCCACCGTCCTCCCCAACCCCACCCCTGTGCTGTTGCTGTGACGTGCAGTTGGGCGCGTGGGCAGCCGCCCGTCCCCTGCAGCTCACGCTCAGCTCCGACCCTTCCCTGCCCTTGGAAAGCACATCAAGTCTGAACCTTTAAATCACTGAAAGTTTTATTATTACTGTTTGTTTTGGGAAACTGAACTCTCCGTCTCCATTTGAAAAGCCTTGAAATGGGCAGCGTGGACCTGCCCTGTGCCCGCCCACCCAGCCAGGAGGCGGCCATCCTCACTCTCGGCGTCCTGGTGCTGAAGGCTGCTCGCGGAAGGAGCTTAGTAAATTCCACCTTGGGCCCTGGCGATTGTGTCTGGTGAGGCGCACGCTCGTTTCCTGGTGAACTTGTGCCACTCACTTCACGCAGGACGATTTGCTGTTCGTTATTTTCCTAAGATTTCAGAGCCTTATTATTCCGTCTGTGACATGTTCAAGTGCCACTTTGTTTTCGCGGAGCAGGAAATAATTATGTTCATGGGGAAAACATGAAGCATGTGCCGAATGACTGGTCTCTCCCCACGGACGCGTCGACTCGCTGATGGAGCATCGTTTACTTTCCTGCAAGTTCTGATGAAGTCACCGCAGTGGGTCGGAAAGCAAAGACCCCCTCCCGTTGTGACTGCACAGACCGCAGACTGACGTACCCGAGCGAGGGGGCCGTGCCTGCCCGTCGGTGCCGTTTGTCTCTCCTGTGGCCTGCCTTCAGCAGAGCCGGCGGTGGGCCTGGCGCTGTGCCCGGGTCCGGCGGCTCCTCCAGCACGCAGAGCGTCTGCGCAGCCCGACTCCACGTGGAGCCGACGCACACTGGCGACGCAGTGGTGATCCCCCGTGGCCCAGAGACGGAGACGACCCCAGGGGAAGACGGTTAGCTGAGCACAGCCCCGTTCAGGGGAGAGGCTCCACGTTGTCTCTGAGCAGGAGACCCGCTGGTCCTGAAGAACGCTCGTGCTGCTGGATCTTTAACTTTTCTCAGAAAGAAGATGCCTCGCGAGTCAGGAGCTCTGAGACCAGCAGAGTTGGAAAAATGGCCCAAAGAAAACACAGATTGCCTTGACCCGTTTCTGTGAGTTAAATCATTTCAGGTTCATGTTACTTTCAGTAAAAAATAGATGGTTTTAGTCCTTTTCCCCCCCCTCTTTTGACTGTCAAAAAACCGGCTTGTCACCAAGTATCACTTTTAGAGCTTTGCAGGTGGGCAGGCCTGAGTAGCACCCACGGACGCCGTGCTCCACGGGAAATGCGTGTGCCTCGTGCGGGCTTGTTGCTGGCCGGCCGCTCACCCTCTGTGTCACTTGACCAGTTCTCTCTTGTGAGAGGTCCTTCACGCGCTCTGACCCGGGGTCCGAGACTCCTGGCAGGCCGACGCTAGTGTTTAGTCATGCCGTTGTGTTTCCTCTCTGCCCGCTGAGCTAACTAGGAGTGCATGTGGAGGTCAGCGTTATCGGGCTTTGTCAGAACGGCAATGAGATCATTTTCTTATATGAAAGAATAACTGTACATTTGCCCCAAAAGAAGGAATACAGCATTTTAAAATTCCTTGCTAATAGTTTGGTAAAACGGGAGCCACATTCCCTCATGGACAACACAGGCTACAGACCTGTGTTGGGGGTTTTTGGGGTGTCAGGGACTGAACCCTCCGCTCAGAGTTCCTGTGGGTCTCAGGCCCTGAAAACCCACCACGCCCTTGGACTTTCAGAGTCCTTGGCTTTGGGGCCCCCGAGACCATTGGAGGGCAGGGTCCTCACCCTCAGGCACGTGGTGTGGGGCGTCTGTTTTCCAGGTGTGTTCTCAAGGCAGTGAGAGAGCAGGGCGCCTGACGGGGATCGAAGACGCCACGGCCAGCCCACGGTGCGCGGTGCCAGCCGTCGGGCCCCGTGGTCCCGTCCCGCAGCGCGAGGCCCAGGAGGCAAGGTAGGAGGAGGCCAGCCTCCGCGAGCGGACCGCGGGCTGTGGGGCAGCAGAGCGAGCCGGCCACCAGCACGTCTGTCCCTTTTCCAAGTCTGCACAGCCTGTTCTGGTTGGAGGGGACGTCGACAAGGTCACCGCAGACGCGAACATGGACGAGATGAGGGGACTCGCCCTGGTTGTTGGGATCTGTGTCCACCGCAGGCCGGGCCCACACGCGGCGGCGGCTCCCGTGCTGGGTTTCCTCTCCACGGCACCCAGAGTGGGGTTCTGGTGACTCCCGGGCGCAGAACCTGAGGCTCAGAGCGGGTGCGGGAGGGCAGTGGGGTCGAAGCCACACTCCATCCCCCCCACCCCTGGGGAGCTGTTGACCTTTCGGCCCTGGTCAGCCTAAAAACAGCCAAAGGCCCTGGGGCCTGTGTGCGTCAGCCTCCGCCCCACTGGCTCGCTGCTCCTCTCTGGACTTGGGAGACACTGAGTGTGTGTGAATGAAATGGTCTGATGACCGAGCGGGCAGTGTGACCGCTCCGCACCCCCTCTCCACCGGGTGCTGCGGCTGGGAATCTGCAGCCAGCACCCAGAAACCCTAAGGAATGGGTGTGTCTGTCGGTAGGCTGAGAAGCCAGAGGGCTGGATCGGTGGCCCCCAGGTCTCATCACGGCACCCTGGGGGACAGGGGGCTGGCCGGGCGGCTGTGAGCAGGCCATCGCCTCTCCCAAGGGCTGTGGGAGTGTGAGTTTGAGGACTCGTGGTTTGTGGTGACCCCAGAAAGGAAGGCCGTGTGGCTCAGGAGCAGCCCGTTCTCCTTTCGGGCAGCATGGAGAGCCCCTCGCTCTGTTCTGCGCTCGCACTCCCCCAGCGTCCTGCGCCCGGTTCTAACATCCCTGTGTTGGTGGGCCAGAGACTCCTCTGCTTTTCTAGCAGCGCCCAGGAGCCCTCTGACCGGGTCTCTTCTGGGGTCGGCGAGGGGACCCACTTCGGACCAAGCGTCTCATCCGCCTGAGCCTGCTGGTTCTCGTGAAGAGGCATGTCCCCCGGGGCTCAGGACCCGCTGCAGGGACGGCCGGCCTGTGTGCGCAGGGGCTTTGGAAGCGGGAGAGCCGTCGTCCACGGGTGTGGTGGCACCTTGTGTCGTGCTTCAGAAGAGCCGTGCTGGGACAGGGCAGGGCGTTCACCCTGGTAGACTCGCAGTGTGACACTGGCCCTGGTGACACTTCTGCTGGCGGCTCCTTGCCGGCCGCTCGTGAGCCTGAGGACGCGGCTGGGGGGAGGCTGCTCCGGCCCTCCGTCCAGGAGCTGCCGCCCCAACGTGGGGGCTGACGCAGTAGGTGGGCAGCCCTGGCAGGGCCGTGGGCGCACGAGGCGGGGCGGAGGACAGCTCTCCCGGCTTGGCCGTGCTGTGTCCCCGGGGTCCCCCAGGTGGAGCCCCCTCTGCTCTGACACAGGCGGGGGACGAGGGGGGTACACAGAGGCCCAGTGCTGCTCACTGGTGGGCTGGCTTAGAGGAGGCACCGAAAACAGCCGTCTGTCCTAGGTGGACCCGCACTCAGCCAACTCTGGCCTCCAGCAGTAGTTCTTGCAGAATTTCAAGGAAAGCAATCCTTGTGCCCAAATCCCATGGGCTCAGTACCAGTATTGAGGGCTGGGGAGGGGGGGAGCGGGTTGTCACGTCTTGTTGGCGTTCGCTGGGCTGCAGCCCTCCGTTACGGAGGGGAGGCTGGGGCGGGTGTGGCCAGACCAGGAGCAGAGCAGGCTCCCTGGGGGGGTCACCGTCCACACCTCGCCGTCACCACCTCACGTCCCACGGCCCTGGGAAGTGACCATTGCAGGCGGTGAACCCGTTGCACGGGGTGGGATCGGAGGCCGCCAGGGTGGTGGTGAAATCGCTGCGCGTCCCCTGCTGGCTCGGGGCCAGACTCCCTTCGCGGTGAGGCTCACAGGCAAAGGGTTCAGAGGAATTTGAAGACGGGCAAGTGCACTTTCCTGACCTTTGCAGAAAGAGTCCGGTCGCTTTCACTTCCAGCTTCTGAGCCGAGTCGAATGAAACCTTGGTGCGGTTTACAGAAAGCGAAGTGCGGGTCGCCGGCCAGAGAATGGCACACTCCTCGCGGCCCCTCCACTGACTCACACTTCTTCTGCGTCATCTGTTAACACTTTCCTGAAACACACTTTCCCTGAAGCTCAGAACTTGCTCACAAGCGGCCCTAACCTGAGTGCTTTAAAAACACAAGAACCGTGTGACACGCACACAGGCAGGAAGTGACCGCCCACATCGACGCGGTGGAAAGCTGCTCCCGGTCCTGGAGAGGTGTGGTTGGCATAGTGTCAGCGGCTCCGTGATGCTTGCGGAGCACCAGGAGAGGCCTGCACACACATGGAAAGGCGCGTCCTCTGCATCTGCTCTTTGTGGGAGCGTGTGCGCGGCATGTGACGACCACTCTGTTAAACATGAGCAGGTTGGGGGCACCTGGGAGGCTCGGTCAGTTAAGCGTCCAACTCTTGATTCCTGCTCAGGTCATGATCTCACAGTTCATGAGTTCAAGTCCCACGTCAGGCTTGGTGTGAAGGCTGCTTAGGATTCAGTCTCTCTCTCTCTCTCTCTCTCTCTCTCTCTCTCTCTCTCTCTTTCAAAATAACTAAATAAACTTAAAAAAAAAAAGATGAAGAGTTTTATCCTGGCCTGCGCACTGTGCTGATTCTCCTCAATCAGGAAGACTGACTTCTCACATGCTATATGCATATTTCTTAAGATATATTTTTTAAAATTTTTATTCAACGTTTTATCTATTTTTGAGAGACAGAGGTGAATGGGGGAGGGGCAGAGAGAGCGGGAGACACAGAACCTGAAGCAGGCTCCAGGCTTTGAGCTAGCTGTCAGCACAGAGCCCGACGCGGGGCTCAAACCCACAAACTGAGATCATAACCTGAGCCAAGGCCGGATGCTTAACCGACTGAGCCACCCAGGCGCCCTGTGCTATATGCATATTTAAAATATTTGCAGGTAGAGAGGCACCTCGGTGGCTCAGTCAGTGGAGTCTGACTCTTGGTTTCAGCTCAGGTCATGATCTTGAAGTTAGTGGGTTCGAGCCATACTTTGGGCTCTGCACTGACGGTGCAGAGCCTGCTTGGGATTCTCTCACTCCCTCTTTCTCTTCTCCTCCCCTACACACTCTCTCTTGCTCTCAAAATAGATATACTTTTTTTTTTTTTAAAAAATGTGTGTAGTGATAGGAAAGTTTATGTCGAATTTCATGTAAAACTCAATAGAATTGACATTTTTAATTGTATCCGTTTTCCCCCAAGGATAAGCTAGTCTTGGCACGTGAACGTGAGGAGGAGAGTCATGGTCAAGGGAACCAGGAGAAGGAGCTGAGTCCTGGCCTGGGACAGACGGGTCCCACCTCCCTTGCCCCGTGACCTCTGCTCTGTTTGTCGCCCACGGGAGCAGAGTTCCCCAAAGCTGCCAGCTTCTGACCTGCAGGAGGCCTTTGGGGTTCTCTTTCCCAACTTTTGAATCGGTTCTGGGTTTGGAGCCCTGACGTCAGAACTGAAGGGCAAGACGCCTTTGTGGATTTTGCGGGGATTCTGTTTTTCAGTGTATAGTTTACGTCCCCAGGAGTCACGCTCTACCCCGTGCCGTCCAGCAGTCTTAGTTTATTCACAGAGCTGTCACGCCATCTAAATAGGTTATACAACATGTAACCTTTGACGTCTGGCTTTTTTCACTCAGCGTGATGTTTCCAGGGCTCCTGCTGGGTGTCGTTGGGATTGCTACGTCTTCCTTTTTATGGCTGAAAATATTCTGTTGTGCTGCTGACATGACACCTTATGCTCCTCTGCTCGCCAGCTGACGACCTTTCTGGTCGCTTCCACGCTGTGGCGCTTAGAGCTGCTGCTGCTGTGAGCATGCGTGCGCGGTGCTTGTGGGGTGCTCAGCGAGGAGGGGAGGCACTGGGTCAGACAGCAACTTGCTGTACAGCCTTTCAAGGAACTGCTAAACTGGTGTCCAAAGTGACTGCGCCATGTTACCGTTCCCTCAGCAATCCACGGAGGTTCTGATTTCTCAACATCTTCATCAGCACTTGTCAGTGCCTTTTTTACAATTTTTAAAAAAAAAATTATGAAGTGGAGAGAAAGTGAGGCAGGAAGAGCCTGGGGCTTGACCTGGGGCTCGATCCCACAGCCCTGGGATCATGTCCTGAACCAAAATCAAGAGTCAGTCACTCAACAGACTGAGCCACACAGGCTCCCCATTGTCACTGACTTTTATTTTGATTACAGCCATCCAGTAGGTGTGAAGTGGTGCCTTGGGATGCTTGTGATTTGCATTTCCCTGCTGGCCTGTGGTGTTCAAGGTCTGTGCGTGTCCTCGTTGGCTCTTTGTATATCTCTTCTGGAGAAACGTCCACTCAACCCTTTTGTCTGGTTTTAATTAGGTTCCCATTTTATTATTGAGTTGTAACTGTTCTTTATATATTCTGTATACAAGTCATTCTGGATGCAGATATCTTATTGGGTATATGATTTCTAAATCTTTTTTCCCATGGGCTCTCTTTTCACTTTTGTGATGGTGAAGCACTCAAGTTTTGCATTTTGATGAAGTCAAGTTTATCTGGTTTTTCCCTTGTGGATCGTACTTTTGGTGTCCTATCTAAGCAACCATTCCCTAAGCCAAGGTGACAAAGATGTGTTTTTGTCTAAGTGTTTTATAGTTTCTAGCTTTTACGTTTAGGTGTTGGATCGGTTTGGGTTAATTTTTATACACGGTGTGAGTTGGGGTCGGTCATCGTTTCACATGTGGAAATCCAGTTGTCCTAGCGCTGTTTGTTGGAAATTCTTTCTTCTCTTGTATTATCTTGGTAAAAAGATTTATTTCTAAACTTAATTCTACTCCATTGTGTATCCTTATGCCAGCGCCTGTGATTGGATCATGCAGTTGTTATTTCTTATTCTATTGATACGGTTATCACATTAATTGATTTTTATTTTTAAAAATTTTTAACGTTTATTTTTGAGGCGAGGAGGGGAGGGAGAAAACGCAAGCAGGGGAGGGGCAGAGAGACAGAGAGGGAGATAGAATCCAAAACAGGCTCCAGGATCTGAGCCGTCAGCATAGAGTCTAACACGGGGCTCAAACCCATAAGCCATGAGATCATGACCTGAGCCGAAGGTGGATGCTTAACCCACTGAGCCACCCAGGTGCCCCTGCATTAATTGATTTTTAGATATTAGACCAACCTTGCACTCCTAAGATAAATTGCTTGGTGGTGGTGATATTCCTTTTTGCTGGATGTGGCTTACTGGTTTCTCATAACGATTTAGGAAGTATTCCCTTCTTTTTTAAAAAAAAAAAAAAGAATTTGTGTAGGAGTGGTGTTAATTCTACTTTAATTGTTCAGTGAAATTTATCAGTGAAGCCATCTGGACCTGGGCTTTCCTGTGTTGGAAATGATGGTTGTGAATTCACCCTCTTATTTTACCTCCGTACAGCCCTTCTATTTCTTCTTGAGTCAGTTTCAGTGCTTTGTTTCTTTTTAGGAATTTTAAATTTCATTTAGGTTATGTAATTTCACAGACAATTTTTTATGGTTCTTATTTTTTTTTTAATTTTTTTTAAATTAGTTTTGAGAGACAGAGAGAGAGAGAGTGTGAGCAGGGCAGGGTCAGAGAGAGAGAGGGAGACACAGAATCTAAAACAGGCTCCAGGCCCTGAGCTGTCAGCACAGAGCCCGACGCGGGCTCGAACCCACAATCTGTGAGATCATGACCTGAGTCGAAGTCGGATGCCTAACCGGCTGAGCCGCCCGGACGCCCCAGGGGTCCTTGTTTCTGTGAGGTCAGTGGCGGTTTGCCGCTCTCTCATTCCTGGTGTTAGTATTTCCGGCTCCTTCCTTTTGTCCTTGTTCACCCAGCCTGATTTGTGTGTTCTGTTGCTTTGCAGTGAGTCAGCTTTTCATTTTGTGGGTTTTCCTGTCTTATTTTTCTGTCCTCTTTTTCATTTATTTCTATTCTCATCTTTATTATTTCCTTCCTTCTACTTACTTTTGCTGTAGTTTCCTCTTACTTTTCTAATTTCTCAGGGTAGAATGTTAGGTTATTTGATTTGAGCTCTCTTTCCTGTGGGCACTTACCATGTCCATGTCTCTCCGAGCACGCTTTATTTGTGTCCCATGAGTTTTGATACATTGGTGGAAAAGAGTTAACATAACAGGTCTAAATGGCTATTTTTGGGAAGGACCAGTTGCAAGATGGGCCCCTGACCTGCATTTGGAAACTTAGATTTGGGGAAATTTCCACCATTCCCAGAACTGGTAAGAGTCATGCCTGCACTGTGCAGACAGTATGGCTTATGCTTTCCTTTTTGGAACACGGGATTTGGGTATTCACCAAGCAGAGTATGCCCGCACGTCTAGCCCCGGCAGATGCCCTGGGCTCTGAGTCTCTCAGGAGATGTTGGCGGCACTTGACACATCTCGTTATACTCTTGCTGGAGGAGTTCGGCTCATCTGTGTTACTCCGCTGGGAGAGGACCCGGGAGCTGGCGTCTGGTCTCCCCCGATAAACACCCCTCCACCTTCCCCTTTGCTGTTTCTCTTGGATCCTTTTGGTTATCGCCTCCATGCTGAGTGCCACGAGTCCTCCTGGAGCATCACTAGAGCTCAAGGTGGTCTGGGGACCCTGACACGTGTGGTTTTGTGTTCCTTCATCTCAAAGTAGTTTTAAATTTCTCTTGAAATCTTTTTGTCTTTTTGGTCTTTTAGGACTGTGTTCCTTAGTTTACACATGCTTGCAAACATCCCAAATGTCTTTATATTATTGATTTCAAATTTAATTTTGTTGCGCTGGCAAACACCCTTCAATCTTATCACTGTATAATTTCAGTCCTTGACGAATTTTAATGAGACTTTTTTACGGCCTCAAATATGATCTCTCCTGGAGAAGGTCCCACGGGCATGTGACAGGAATGTGTGTTCTGCTGGACGGAGCGAGCGCTCTATCAGGTCTGGTTCCTTTGTAGTCCTGTTTCATTCTTTCATTTCCTGTTGGTCTTCCACTTCTTCTCCCCAGCAGTTCAAGTGAGATATTGAAGTCTGCGACTGCTGTTGTTGAATTGTCTACTCGTCCCTTCATGCTGTCAGGTTTTGCTTCATGTATTTTGGGACTGTTTTTAAGCATAGGATTTGATGATGATGATGATCTCTTCTTGATTAATTAACCTTTTATCATTATAAAATGTGCTTCTCCGTGTATAGTAGCTGTTTTTATCTTGAAGTCTGTCTTGTCTGACGTTGGTATCGCCTCTCCCGTTCTCTTGGTTGCTTTTTCATGCTGTATTTCTATCCTTTTGCTTCCAGCCTACATAGGTCTTTGACTCTAAAGTGTGTTTCTTGTGGACAGCATAAAGTTGGATCATATTTTTTAAATTCATTCTGTCCATTCTGCCTCTTGATTAGAGTGTTTGGCCATTTATTTACATTTAATGTAATTATTGATCAGGTAAGATGGACATCTGCCACTTGCTCCTGTGTAGCTTTATACCATCCCCTGCTGCTATGCTGTTATTGTCATAGAAGTTAAATCTGTATGTATTATAAGTCCATGAGCACAGCTTTATAACTATTGCTTTATGCAGTTGTCTTTTAATTCTGATTGGAGGGGAAAAAGTTAAAGATGAAAAATACATTTATGATGCTTTTATATGTTATTACCTTTATCAGTACACTTTGTTTGTTTTTCTGGTAGGTTTGAATTACTCTCTAGTGTCCTTCCATTTCAAACCAAAGGACCCCCTTTATAGAATTTACTGTAAGGAAGTTCTGCTAGTGACAAGTTCTCTGTTTTCATTTACCTTGAAATGTCTTAAATTTTTCTTCATTGTTGAAGGAAAATTTTGTTAGGCATCTGCTGCTTGGCTGACAGGCTTTATTTCAGCACTGTGAATGTCATGCCACTGCCTTCGAGTCTGTGTGGTTTCTGATGAGAAACTGACATTTGTAAATGACATGTCACTTCTCTCTCACTGCTTTCACAATTCTTTGGGTGGCTTTTGGCAATTTGTTATAATGTGTCTTGGTGTGGATCTCTTCAAGTTTATCCTGCTGGGATTTCATTGAGCTTTTTGGATGTGTAGATTCATGTCTTTTTTTCAAATTTGGGAAGTCTTTGGCCATTAGCTCCGTAAATATTCTTTCTACTCCTGACCCTCCTCTCCCCCTGGACTGCTCACTATGCATATGCTAGCACCCTTGCGGGTGTCCCACGGGCCTCCGAGGCTCTGTTTATTTTCCTTTGACTTCTTTCTCGCTACTCTTCAGATTTGACCATTGCTATCGATATGTCTTCCAAGTTCATGGATTCCTCTGCCCTCTCATAGCTGCTGTTGAGACTAGTCGTGAATTTTTTGTTGTAGTTCATATGTTTTCAACTTTAGAATTCGTCTTTGGTTCTTTTTTGTAATTTTTCTTTACTTATATTCCTTGTTTTATGAGAATTGTTCTCATACTTTTGTTTAGTTCTTTGAAGATATTTAAAATAACTGTTTTAAAATCATTTCTAGTAAGTTCAATGTCTTGGCTTTTTAAGGAAGCTTCTATTGGTTACTTCTTTTCTTTATGTGGGTCACATTTTCTAGTTTCCTTGCATGTCTTACAGCAGTTTGTTGAGTAGGTATTTAAAACAAAATAGTACGGCAAAAAATAAAATAAAATGGCAACCCTAAATATCAGGTCCTTGCCTTTCCTACCCCAGGTTTGTGGTTGCTGTTTGTTTATGCCTTGACCTGTCTGACATAATTCTGTGTTCTTTGTTGTTTGTGGCCCCTGAACTCTCAGTTTCATTTAGTGATCAGCTAATGAGTGGACTGAGACTCCCCTGAATAACCGTAAGCAGCAGATCTCCGGGCCCTGCGAACGGGCACTGTGTGCGTGTTTCTTGGGCAGCTGCAGCCTTGCCTCAGCCTGCCCTTCCCTTCGGGGCTGCAGGATCAGGCGGAGAGGAGAGCGAGGACCTTCTCAGGTCTTTGCTGAGTGTGTGCACAGCCCTGCACAAGCATGCTGCCTTCTAGGCTCCTAGGAACGGGGCAGAGGTTTCTCTAGCCCGCCGTGGGCTTCTATTCCCCAGAGTCTTCGTTGTACCGGCCGCCATCACTGCCCCGGGTCGCTGTGATGCTAAGCCCTTACCACCAATTGTCTCCACAAATACCCTGTAGAAAGAGCTGCTCACAGTGCGGGCTTCTGAGTCAGCTGGAATAGAGACACAGCCTGTGACAGGTTTTCCTCAGTAACAGAGCCTCCAGGGACCTGCCAGACAGGCCAGGTGATGACAGATTTCTAGGAAAAGACACAGTGGAGGCTGGGGCCATGGCCACCTTCATTTTAGGGTTGTTGGGCTTCAAGGAGTTTGGAGATGTGCAGTGGACATACGGCAGGTAAGCCTGCACACACCCGGGTGTTCTTACTGAGGCTCAGCCATTTTCCTGAAGAAATGTTCATCATTTCATTCATTCCTCAACATTCGTTCAACATTCATCAAGTTGCAAGCTTTTGGCTAATTTCCGGGGTTTTGTAAAAACATTCATATCGAAAATGGCTGCTTATGTGGAGAAGCAGGTTTTTGAGGTTCTCACTGCACCGTTCCACTGACATTACACATCCATCTGGCTGAGTTCAAAAAAATTTTTAACATTTATTTACTTTTGAGAGACAGAAACAAAGAACGAGTAGGGGAGGGTCAGAGAGAGAGGGAGACACAGAATCCGAAGCAGGCTCTAGGCTCTGAGCTGTCAGCAGAGCCTGAAGGGGGGCTCGAACCCACGAACCATGAGATTATGACCTGAGCTGAAGCCAGATGCTTAACTGGCTGAACCCCCCAGGCGTCCCCCCAGCCAACTGGTTTTAATGCAACCAAGTGTATCATGAATGTTACTGATAAACAAGGTGTTCAGTGTAGCCACCTGACTTCTGGTACATCAGCACTGATGTTTATTGAATAATCATAATAGAAGGATAATAACGTATTAGCCATTAACACTATTACTATAAATACATTAGTTATTGATAATATTATGCTATTTATTGTTGTTATTACAGCCCTAAATCTTTAATATAACTTCCCGAATGTGAGGTTTATTTGCAGTCAGAGAGGTATGGGGTTTACTGCTGTGTTGTCTTTTAAATGTGCGCTCTGAGCACAGACCCAGGACACAGACCTTCGGATTCTGGCGGTGCTGCCCCTGCCGGGTCATGACGTGGGCGTGGTCTGTGGAGCGTGCGTGCACGCTCCACCTCCGGGGGCGGAGCTAACACCCGTAAATCACAGCGAGTCAGTGCACAAAAGCAGAATTCGAGTGTTAAAAAGTCAGGAGTTAGTTATTGGGATCCCGGCACGTATGTGTTTTGCGCGTTAGGAGGAGCATGAACTGCCCTTCGTGCTGCGAAACCCATGTTTCACCGGAACATTAACGCTCTGATGACAGACAAATTTATTACTTCAAACTTGTCAGATCTGGGCCAGGATTTCAAGTACAGTAAGAGTTTGCTCGTGGGATGGAATCCAAGAGAGAGGCCTTTTTCTTCTTTATTTATTTTTTGAAAGCTTTTATTTGAAAGTATCCTTTTCTAAAATGCAAAAAAAACTAAATGAAAATTATGAAGATGAAATTGAACAGTTTATTGTTCCTAATATGGGCCCGGGAACCAGAGGCACCCAGGTGGGCTGCTAGGGGGTAGAGTGGACCCTTGGTTAAGTTTCAGAAGAACGTTTGGTTCAGGTGTCGTTGAGAACAGCGGGTTGGCACCGCGGAGCCCCACTGCTCCTGGACACAGTGGCCACTGTCGTTGCTGAGGCGTAATCACCGCTCTGCCCCACTCGGGTCTGTGTGGGCGTCACAGATGCAGTTCATGCTGCACAGACTCTCTATTCGCGTAATAATTACCGCATATTTGTCTTGAGTATTTCACAAGTGTCCTCTTTGGACAATACCGGCGAGATTAAGTAATAGCTTCTCGCTAACGCTGTTGCTCAAGAGCATCAAACACGACGGGCTGAGATTTGATGGATGACGCGCACGTCTTTGGCTCCTACCGTCTTTGATTTATTTTTTTGCTTCGCTTTTCTTACGTATCAAATAATCTCATTGTGGGGTTATGGCTATTGTTTCTAATACAAATGCCAGGAACCACTTAGCAAGATATTTTATTTCAATTTTAATGGGTAGTTTTTATAACGATCAAGGGAGACGCATTCAAGTCAGCCACAACACGGAGCCAGAAACCGAGGACTTCAAAGAGAGTTCTTTTTAGAACTCTGAAGGAACTGAAATGTCTATTTCTGCTTCTCCACATTATCCAACTTAATTATTGGCAACAAGTGACTGTTGGCAGGAAGCAGGCATCACGTGGCTCCAGTTCTGCTTTGGAAAAGGTCAGCAAGAGGCAGAAATGCTGGGCTCTGATCCCCAGACACGTGCTTCAGAGCACGTTATGCAATGCTGCCCGCACTGATTAATGGCCGCTTGCACAAGAAGTTTCTCATCACCCCAAATGCAAGCATCCTGGGAATGATTAACTCTGACATAACTCTCAACACACAAATACAAATGAGTCAAACAGAGCCTCAAAGTAACGTGCTTCAGAAGTAACCAGATGTGTTTTGGCTTCTTAATGTGCACATGATTATCAACTGCCACTGAGCGAAGCGGGAGAGACCTATTGGAGAAGTTTTTGTTCTGTTTTGTTTCTTTTCAGGAGTAGGAGTTTCAGGAGATGGGTCCATGCGTGAGCACTCCTGTTTTAATTTTACCTTATGTATTCTAACTGGCTGTGAAAAGCGCAGATCTGTTTTACGGTGCCCCGTCCTGTGAGCTAAATATTGGCGACACTCGAGTTGGTTTTATTAAACATGTTTTTGGGCCAGAGGGACAGAGCTCTGCTACGCCCATGCATGATGGAGATGAGTGTGACGTTTGTTACTGATTTCCTAGGGCTAAAAGGGTAGAGTTTCATTCTGCGTCTTGTTAAGGATTTTCACATCTAACCAGTGGAGTGCAGTCTAAAGTGCTCGGTGTAATAGGACTTTTGTCGTGAGTGATAGGAAATCAACCGGAGTAGCTCAGACGAAAGGGAGCTTTGTGACTCTCTGCCTGGGAGCTGGGTGAGACAGCAGGCTGGCATCCTTGGACGCCTCTGGAGCCAGGGTCTCTGGGCTGCAGGGAGATGCTGTTTCCTGTCCCACGTTCTCTGGCTTCATCCAGAGATGCTTCTGGAACCGGTCTTACAGACTGACTTCCCCCAGTGGCAGCTCCCCACTGCCTGGCTCAACACCAGGGGGGAAGGGGCACCGTCTTCACTCAGTGCCAACTCAGACCCCTCAACTCAGAGGAGAGGCCTCTGCTGGGCTGAAGTGGATCACTTGGTCTCTCCGTGGCTGTGGGGTAGGCACTGTGATTGGAGGGTAATTTTTCCAACAGACGGGAGGGCTGCTGTTCTCGTGGGGAAATTCATGGCAGCCATGATGGCCAACCTTGACCCAACCCGTCATCCTTACCCCCACTGCCCCCCAGTCGTGTGATGGCGTCCCTCCCTGTGTGTCCACAAATGGGAGCGTTTGCCCGGAGCCACTGCAGAGTTGGCCCAGCTCTAGCCCATCGCCCTAGGGCCGGTCCGCCGGCTTGGGGCCAGGCAGCGCTCCGCAGAGCCAGGTGGCCTCCATGCCACCCCGCCACCCTAGCATGCCAGGCCAGTGAGGGAGGAGCCTGTGAGCCCATGAGGGAGGGACGAAGCACAGTGAGCTCTCTGGTCCCCAAATATTCCATGTCAGAGGAGGAGACGTGACGGGGCCAGCGGATGTCAGACATCCACGGTTCACCCACGTCCTGTAGCCACTCTCACCACCCAGGCTCCTGCTGATCCGGTCTCCCCTGAAGCATCAGTGGGCAGACCTTTGTGGGGTCTTTATGCCTCACTGGTTCGCTTTTGTCAGTGCTGTGGCAGAGGGTCCTGGGACCTGTTGTGGGCCGATGACCCCCTTGCAGCCATCCTGGCTGGTTAGTGCTGGGCAAGCAGTCCAGTGTCCGACATCCAGAACCTGATTCTTATCAAATTCCTAGTCGTCACTCGGGGCTGGGAGGCCTTGAAGGGCTTCGCCCCTCGGCCGCGGGCTTTGCCGTTCAGCCCTCTTTAGACCTCAGCTTAGTGGCACTGGCCTTAGAGCGACAGGACCTAGAGGACGTGGAGAGGTTCCGACGTGCCCCGGCATGCGGCCCTGTCAGCAAGGACCTACGATGGCCAGAGGGGTACGGGACGTGGCCCACCTGCAGGGTGGGGGCCGGCCAGCGGGGGGCCTGCTCAGGGTAAGACTCCAAGGCCTGCGTCATCTTTTTATGTGGCAAGTAACACAAAGCCAGCTTGAAGTAAACCAGCCTGGGAGAGGGACCCACCGACCAGCCAGCTCCGGGAGCAGCTGGACCCGCCGTCACGTCTTCTGCCAACTCTGCCTCTCGGGACGTGCTCCCTGGCAGTGCCCAGCTTTCCCCTCCCGGGGCAAGGTGGCTTCCCTCCGTTCCACCCAGAGCTGCCTGGGGGAGGACTTGGGCCCCGGGGGTGGGGACCCCGTGCTCGGAGCAGAGAAGCCCAGGCGGGGGCGTCCGCCGTGTCCGCCGCCGGGCAGCCCCGCGCCCGTGTCTCCGGGTTCCTCGCGCGCGGGCTCGTTCACCTGCGGACCCGCACTTGGCGATCGCGAGGGGCTCGGCCCGCGTCGTGGGCAGGCCTCCCGGGTTTGGGAAGAGTTGGGCTGAGCCGCGCCGCCTCCTCTCCGGCCGCCGCCCAAGCCGGTGTGCAGGTCATCATCTTCCGTGTCTTCTCCGAGGGTAGGAGTGTCGGGCGCTCGGGACAGCTGCGTGCGCTCAAGGCGCTGCGCTCTCTGCACGTGGGGCAGCTCTCCAGTGTTCTCCCGCCGGATGGCCAGGGGACACCCGGCGACTTTCCCTAAATAACACGCCCCATTCCCTGAAGAACACTCCCGGAGAAGCTGACGCTTGGTTTTCCTTTTTCTTAACAATGTACTTGAGGCTGCGCCTTCCTTTGAAGTGAGGTAAGATGACGTGGCCTCCAGGCTGCCGGGTGGGCGTGCCGTGAGCAGCCGAAGGAGAAAGGAGAAAAGGAGGGAGGCGCCACCAAACGCCGTCTTCCCAGCCCTCGGTTCGTCCGGCTGTCTCTGGAGAGTAGACCTTCCAACGACTTGTCTCTGTGCAGCTAGATTGCTTGATGCACAGCAGTTCCAGGCGGCTGTGGAATTCAGGCGACGGCCTTGCCTTGAGGGTCCTTCTCTGGCTCTGGCCACAGGGTGGCCATGAGCTTCATGGCTGAGGGTTCAGCCTTCCGAGTCCGGGCGCTCTGGGGAGGTCCCTGTCACTTCTCACCTCCTACGCTCCGGCTTCACCGAAGGCCAGGGGCGTGGGTGGACGCGGGCTCTGGAGCCGTCCCTCAGCCCATGCAGAGCCCCAGGAAGCAGGCCCCTGCCCACACGTGGGCAGCCCTGGGAAGGGCCGTGACCCAGTGCGGACCGCTTCCGGGAATCGGGCCCTGATAAGAGGCGGCGTGTTGGCTCTGGGTTTCAGGTGAACTCCACTATGAGTTACAAAACCCTCTGTCCTAGCTTCACTTAGGGGATTTTTTTAGTACTGGCTTCCCCAAGAAGGACTCTGTATTTGGGGAGGGGACAGAGAGAGTGTATGTGTGGACAGCATGATTTCCTCTTGGTGACTATTTTGGAAAACACTCAGAGAGGCCTAAGATAGTGGCGGGGCGGGGCGGGGGGGGGGCTTCCTTGCTGTGCCCCGGTGGGTCACACGGTCTCCGCAGTGGATGCCACACCCCAGGCTGGGCACAGGGATGGTTCTGCAGAGACACAGGCATGGCTGGCGCGTGCCGGCCAGGCTCCCCGAGCCCTGCCAGGTCCTTCCGTGAGGCCGGGGGCTCCCTGGGACAGGCTTGCTGTTGCCCTGCAGCATCTTAAATGCCTGGCACTGACCACCCAGATCTTCTTGCAGAGCTCTTAGACCCATAGGAGAAGCGTGCTATTTAGATCTAGGTTATTGGAGAGGGCGGAGTGAGCTAAGTTTAGTGGGTGCTAAAAATAGCCAGAGCAGGAGGGTGGTCCGGGCCTGGGCTCGGGGGCTGCCTGCCCGGCCCCCGGCCCCCGGGGCACCGCATGAGAATGCCGGTTCCAGAAGGTGCTTGCAGCCCGTTACTCATATGTCAGCTCCTGTCATGATGTATGTCACGCACCAACTGCATTTCCATAGAAGAGTGTGAGTCACCGCTGGTGGGGCCTCTCTGGGCTTCTAGAAGGAACAGGCTGCAGGGGGAGGGGGCGGTTCTCACCAACCGGAAAGCAGGGGAGGAGGCCTTTTATAGCGTTCTGCGTGGCTTTTTTTTCCATAGGTTAATTTTTACCTCAACAACCAAGATAAGGTTGGACGGCCTTTTTATACGAAATCTATTTAAATACAAGGGGTTATTTGAGCTCCGTTTTTAAAAGCCGAGGGCATTTGTTCGTGGTGCTCAGTGTATAAATAAACTGTGTTCACAGCTGCGTGATGGACACAGGGCTCACTGCCGGTGACGTCGGGGCGTCCCCTCCGCGCACGGTGGGGACGCAGAATGCCCTTTGTTCTCGTCGCAGGGACACCAGCGGGCGGCCAGCAGTGCCCACCCCGGACTCCGCAGGCCGAGGCTCGCCGCTCCGAACAGATGGCGGTTCTCAAACCGAATGCTATTCCGATGCGCGCTCACTTAGGGAAAAGGTCTAAAAATAGACTTGAATGAGCATAACCTGCAAAAATAAGTTGTCAGCTTCTTTTTACTCCTGCTGGGTGGAAAACAAAGCTGTCAGCAATTTCTGTGAGTTGAGGAGTCCGTGCGCTTTCTTATTTTGGAGAAGGCTTTTTCAGCTCGTCGGTGATTGAGTCGCCTTAAATCTCAGTGCCAAAAACTCCCGTCTGTTGTTCTGGAGACCGAGCCGTGAGCCGCTCCCCGCCTCTGGGCGGCCAGGCCCCAGGGGCGCTGTGGGACGGCCTCACGGGGCCGCGCGCACCGGGCCGGGTCCCTCCGGTGAAGACGCTGGGCTCCGGGGCCGGGGTGGGGAGGGCCAGCTGGGGGACCCCCGCACTCTCCCACCGATCGTGACGTGGGCTGGACTTTGGGGAGCCTCCTTCCCAAGGTACCTGGTGCCATCTGGATGTCTATGAAATGACCGTCTTGCTCATGGCAGGTGGACCCTGGACAGGTCAGGGTGGCTGGACTCCTTGCCTGGGGACACGGAACCTCTTCCAAAAGTCCCCAGGCTCAGCCCCTGTGACCCCTCTGAAGGCCCACAGTTTGACTGGGACCTTGAGGGCTCAAGCAGGGTCCTCGCCGGGCTCCGGCACCGAGCAGGACGGGCTCCGGCCCGTGCAACCTCGGGTTTGGGCAGCACGACCCCAACACAGGTGCCCCCGACTCAGGCTGCTCACCAGCAGGGGTCAGTTCCACTCACAAACTGTCTCCACTCCATTTCCATCCTGCTCAACTTGCCCGTGCCCTCTTGGCATAATGGAAACAGCCCCAGCACCCACCTCATGCAGTCACGTGTCACACACGCACACACACACACACGCACACATACATACATACACCATACACACACCCACATACCCCCCCACACCACGTACCACACTCACACGCACGCACAGTGTGCTGAGGACAAGGGTGACTTCTCCTAGGACAGGGTTGGTGACGTGCCTGAGGACACAGAGGAACGAGGGACACACCAAGGGGCAGAGCTGGGCCATGTCCATGCGGCCATCAGCGCGGACCTGGGCGCGGACCCCAGCTGACCGTCAGGCCCAGACAGTGTCGGAGGCTCTGGGAAAGTGCCCAGGTTCACAGCGTCTCTTTGCCCGTGAATTAATCTGATTTCACCCGTCTGTGGATGGGGTGGGGGTGGGCTCACCACTCCGGCTTTTCCCAAAGCTGGGCTAGGAGTGCCCGCCCGCCTCCCGCCTCCCTTGCGGGGTGCACGCTCACCAGATTCCGCCTGCCGGGGCTCCGGGCTCCTGGGGGGACCCGGGTGCGGTCCGCATCCCCTGCTTCCAGCCCACCACCCTGAGACCACAGGGAACTTGGGCTTGGGTTTTCTGAGCCCACAGAACCATGCTTACAGGGAAAGGCACAGCAATTAAAGCTTTAAAAATATTTCAGAATCGTTGAAAAGGATGCATCAAGCAGTGTAGGTCCCGAATACGTCGTCCCTGAAGGAAATGAGTTTTGAAAAGAATAGAAAGAACACAAGACTTTAATACCAAAGTGAGGTAGACCACAGAAGCCCTGATGGCCTTCGAGCCCTCGGGATAATGACCGTCTCAGCGGCTGCAAGGTGAGGACGCCCCCCTGGGTCCCGTGGTCCCGACAGCCCAGCAGTCCGGCTCAGCCAGCCGTGCCGCTGGGGCCAAAGTGTCCAGCACCAAAGACGGAGGACTTCTTGGAAAAACCACCTGGCAGGCACACACACACAGGGGCCCCCAGGAATAGTAGCGGAGGCGGGGGGGGGTCCCAGTGGGGGTCACAGCGGTGGAATGCCTGCACATGCTGTGCCATGTACAGACATGGTGTCATCGATTCCCTAGTGCCTGTTTCTTCCCCACTTGACACTGGACAGGCCTGACTATTATCTGACCCCAGGCTGCAGAGGAGGTCCCCTCCTGAGGATCTCGTGCCCTGTCCTTACAAGGGTCTGGGCACCTACCTTCTCCCATGCTGCCTGGGTGTGGGCGCCAGGCTAGACCTGGGACTGATCACAGGCCCTGTGGAGAGGCCCTGTGGATGGGAGAAAACCCTGCTGATGCTGAGTGGGGCTTGCACATGGGGCACTGATACACGCAGAGACAGGGCACGTGGTGTGTGCAAGGCAGGCACAGCCAGGTACCTGCCGTGTCCCTCGGTCACTTGAAACCTGGAAACAGCCGCCAATAGCCCATACCCAACTCTGGAGAAGACGGGCCCTGCCCCTAAGTTCTACTAATCCCCAGATTGTCCAGGACTCCTGACTCCCCCAGAGAGGTTCAGTCTGTACGGACTGGCATCCTGGTTGAGGCTGTATGGACCACCCACCGCCCGACACCCTGCAGGGGTGCACAGGTGACCCTGCTCAGGTGCACACCTGAGGCTGACGCAGGGCTGCCGTGTCACTGCCCCGCTGCAGGGGGGTCCCACTGATGTCACGTCCCTAGTCCGCCGGGACTTGGGATGCCACCCAGAGAACGCAGGGGCCCCCGAATGTCCGGAAGGGTGGTTGATGTCATAGAACCTGGAGCCTGTGCACCTGCTAGTTCTAGAAGCTTCTGAGGGACTGAGCCTCCGTTCCCTTTGCTCCGGCCCCCACACGTCTCTCATTTTCTGAGCAGGACATTTGTTCTTCCACCTATTGCCTGAAGATGTGCCACCTTCTACCCCATCCCCCACGTGCTCCAGGAGGGGTCCCTGGGCCGCGGGACAAGCAGCTCACGCTGGCTCAGACCCAGGACTGACAGCGTGCACGTCTCTGATTACATAAGCAGAACTCGGGGCTGGGGCAGTGGGCGGGCAGGTGTTCCTGTGAACTTCAGACAGCGCTGGCTGGCCGGGTGGGGAGCGGGGCAGAACAGCTGCCGACACGCCCGTGCTGACGTTCGGGCTGTGGTGCGGGAGTGGCACCGAGCCCCAGTGCGTCCTGTGAATTGTGCAGAACACGTGTGCACGCTGGTGAGGAAGCAGACTGAAGATAGAAGTTAAAGCTCCTGAAGGTTAGAGCACAAAGCAACGAGAAGGAAAGGTGGCAGGAGAGAAGTCAAGTGCCATTCTGGGAACTCTGTGCCGCAGGGGGACAGTCGGGAGTCACAAAGCCAGACGCAGCTAGCTTCTCCCTTCCTAATTACAGGCTGTGAAGTCAGGGTGTGGGCGAGCGCATTCCTTCGCCTCTTCAAACCCACTCCTGACAGCTCTCGGCCGCGGGGATTTCGTCAGTGTCTCCAGGTGCGCGGTGACTCGTGTGAAACGAAGCCGGATTGCATAACTCCGTGTCACTCCCGCCATCTCCTTCCATCCCCCTGGGGGAGGGGCGCTCCCACAGCGCCGGCTCACCCTGGGGGAGAAGGCGATTTTTAAACTAGCAACTTTAAACATAAGATTTTGAAAAGACAAAAAGAAAGGAAAAATCATCCGTACTCTCGCCACTGAAAACGTGCGGCAGTCTGCCGTGCCTTTCATGTTTTGGGCTCCGCTACAGACCAGAGTGAGTGTGGTCTGGATTCTGATAAATATACGTTTATTTATTTTTGAGAGAGACAGAGACAATGTGAGCAGGGGAGGGGCAGAGAGAGACAGAGAGATAGAGAGAGAGAGAGAGAGAGAGAGAGAGAGAATGCCAAGCAGGTTCCTTGCTGTCAGCACAGAGCCCGATGCAGGGCTCGAACTTACGGATCTGTGAGACCATGACCCTGAGCTGAAACCAAGGGTCAGGACACTTAACCGATGGAGCCACCCAGGGGCCCTGAGTGTGGTCTGGAGTTTGGAACCAGGTCTCCTGGGTTCAGATTTGGTTCCCTCCAGCCGTGGGACCTCCGGGAGGGCACTTGGCCACTCCCTGCCTCAGTTTCCTGGTCTGTGAGGTGGAGAGGACAGTAGAAACTCTCCTGCAGGGTTGGGATGAGGATCAAGGGCGTGAATCAAATGCCCAGCGCAGGGCACAGCTCCGCACTCTTCACGCTGCTGTTACGATGCCCGTATCGTCGTCATGATCGCTCCCGGCGGCTTCCCTGTGCTCCCAGCAGCAGACACGCGTGCGCACATGCATGGGCACCCACCTGTGAACATACACATACCTTTGCCTTGGAAACAGCAGGGTCCGGCTCTCTTGCACCTCCGAAGACGCATGACCGTGTTCTCCCCAGTCAGCAGCCTCGCCTGCCATGGGGCTGCCCCTCCTTGTCACTGCCCCTCTGCTGGCGGGCAATTCGCCTGCCCTGGGCGGCCCCTGCTGTGGGGCCGGCGCTGGGTGGAGGACGCCGCTTTAGTGTTCTCCGATACCGCCAAATCGCTCGCCCTGATTCCTGCCCGTCCTCCTTCCCCGTGATGGCGGGCCCCGATTTCCCCACCTCCCAACAAGAGGGGACACGGCCCTCCGCCAGCCTGATCCTCGAGAAATGCACTGTCCTGGTTTTAGTTTGCATTTCTGCAATTATTTTTTTAACATTTTTATTTATTTTTGAGAGAGACAGAACATGATCGGGGGAGGTGCATGGAGAGAGAGGGAGACAGAATGCAGGCTCCAGACTCTGAGCTGTCAGCCCAGAGCCCGACACGGGCTCAAACCCACAAACCGTGAGATCATGACCTGAGCCAAAGTCTGATGCTTAACCGACTGAGCCCCCAGGCGCCCTGCATTTCTGCAGTTATCATGAGTGCGATGTCTCCTTTCTCTTGTGCAACACACAAGCATCGTTGTGAACAATGTCGATATATTCTTTGGCCTTGGTGGTTTGTTTCACGTCCGGTCCCTTTTTTAGAAGTAACAAGAAAACCATGTACAGGTGATCCACAACCTTCTCAAACCAGTAATTTGCCAACTTAGCACATTTAGGTAGAGAAGCGCTCTAAATCCGGAAGCTTCATATTGTTGCCAGTGGTCCTCTGTGCGCCGCGCTCACTCACTCTGCGAATAACGCAGCATTCAGTCCGCCACCCCACCCCGGCTACTGGGCGCTACCACGTGTGGGCCGGTGCTTTTCGGCTTCTGGTCACCTCAGAAGACAACTTTCTAAAACGCCTGCTGTGTGGAATTTACGATCCATCCTGAGCTGCGTGGGAGCTGAGATCAGGGCCGCGTGGGGGAAGGTGGCTGCTGGAGGCCAGAGCTCTGTGTGGCCCCTGGGGTGTGGCCACAGGGTGCCCTCCTGCACCTCTCGCCGGGGGTCGCGATGGAAGACGCGAAGGCTGGCGGGCAGACCTGGCTGAGGACCGGCCTCCCCGTCCCGCTGGGGCTGCAGCGCAGGACGGTCCACTGGTGCCTGAGGCCCCTGAGTTCTCCCCGACGCCGGTGGGAGATGACGCCCACGGGGCTGCCCACCCCTCCTCCTTGTTTGGAGGGAAGCTCCCAGGAGCGAAGTGAGGTCCGTTTGGCCGTGACAAACTCGTCACACGCATGTTTGAATTTGTCTGCACACAGCCAGCGCCCTTTGGCTTGCGGAGTCTGACCCAGTAGGGAGCGAGCTGGGCCGTGGGGGGTGGGGGGGCCTCCTGCCCATGTCAGCGAGTTGTCCTCGGCTCACCCTGTGCCCTCAGCTCCCAGTGGAAAGGACTCTGGTGGCTTGTTCTTGGCCGAGGTGCTTACCTCTGACCCAAGCAGCTGTGGTCAACAGAGCGGCCAGGGTCCCTGGTGGGGCCACGGAGCTGTGGTCACACGGTGTGGCCAGGGAAGGGATGCGGTCCCCTGCATGAGGGGGTCTTCCTCTCTGAGAGGAAGAGAGGCTCTATGTCTTCCCCCCCAGGGCCCAGGGGCCCCATGCCTTCCCCAGACTTGGCGCCTCCTGGACTTGTAAGCACAGGCCCCAGGCTCCCCTCCCGGAACCCACCATCACACCACCTTCTCATTTTCTCCCGACCGTCTCCCGCTGTGGGACACCCACCCCATGACCCCTAGCCCCTCACATCAGCAAGGTGACATTGGCAGGTCCTAGGGTGAGGACATGGGTGCCTTTGGGGGCCTATCCAGCCGACTGGAAAGACACTGCTGATTCCCTGGCCGGGGGTGCTGGAGGGGGCTCTAGGCAGAGAGCAGAGCATGCCACCACGGCCCGCTCCTGGCCAGCAGGGCGAGCCCCGTCCCACTGCTGACCCGGCCCCGATCCGCATGGGGAACTTCCAGACAGCGGGTCGTTGTGGGCAGCAGTGCCCCAGCCAGTGTGGCTGGCGTGAGGGACGCAGAGCAGCCCTGGTGCAGAGGGCGTGGGCGCTGGCGTGCCTAGGAGGAACACAGAACTAGTGACGTGAACTCGGGCTAAGTGTCACCAGCCTGACCCTGGATCCGCTGAGACCTGGTCCGTGTTGGGTCCTCAGCAAGCGGTGTGGGCTCCGCCTGCCCATCTGTCCTCGCTCTTGGCCCTTCTTCCCAATCATGCTGTGACCACCAGTAGTTAGCGGCCTCCCTCCTGGGGACACCTGGGGACTCAGAGGGTTAAGTGTCTGACTTCGGCTCAGGTCATGATCTCACTGTGAGTTTGAGCCCCGCGTCAGGATCTGTGCTGTCACTCAAAGCCCGCTTTGGGATCCTCTCTCTCTCTCTCTGTGCCCCTCCACCCCTCCTCAAAATAAACTTAAAAATAACAGTGATCTCCCTTCTACGCTCCTGAGGACCGTGGCTGGATGAACTCCGGTCCCTGTCCACCTGCAGGGCCCCACCCCCCGCAGCCCCTCTGTCAAAGGCTCGTCCCACCTGCTCCAGGGTGAGGGACGCAGTTGCCCCTGACACAGGGGGTGCCCAGCACAGTGAGTTTCAGGTGGCGTCAGGGAGGCACCTCCAGCCCAGAGACCCAGAGTGACCACTTGTCCTACCCCCTCCCCCTAACCCCCGTAGCTCATGTTATCTGCATAACTTTATATAAATAATGTTGATTTCAGCGACTTTGCTACGGTCCAATCAGATCAGATCACTCGCTGACAATGATAAGCCTTGGGCTGTGGCCAGTGACTTCCCCTTTGTGACAAAGAACTTCCCCTGGGGACTGACCTACCATCTGTCCCCACACCCACACACCCTGGGGAGCAGCAGGGCCTCAGCTGC
>PJEM01014748.1:0-33431 GCA_004023845.1 Helogale parvula | reverse complement strand
CACACGGAAACCCATTCCCTGTCTTTCGCTTCCACCCTAGTAACCACCCCCCCGCCCTCCCCCCCCCCAATTATCCTGAACCTTGGAAATGCCCCGTGCCCGCTGCTTAGATGATGATAAAGCTTCAGGCGTCCTGGTCCAGGGCGAAACCTGTTTCCCCGGGCTTTGCACGGCCCCACCGTTGCTGCAAGTTCAGTTCTGCAGAGCTTTAGGGTTGAGATCCTTGACGTTTATTCTGGGCCGCGGGTAGAAGGGGCAGATGATTAAAAAAAAATGCTAGCAATAAGTCATCTTTAGAGATGGGAGGTTAGGAATAAAGAAGAGACAAAAAGAGTGATGGAGGAAGAGGATTTACTGAAATCTTGCGTTGTTAGGGTTAAATGAAATTTAAATAATTCACATACCAGATTGGAAAAGCTGCCCCTAAATTTACAACATACAAATGTGATGTGGAGCTTCTTGCTGATGCAGTCATTGTGAAAAATTTTAAGTAATCTTACTTCTTCTATAGTCATATAGTTTGCAATTTAATTTTGAATCTGTCACATTTTATTTACGGTTAAATTAGATGGATTTCTAAAAGCTTTTTTTAAAAAAAGAGAACCAAACAAGACTTCAAAAATTCCAGACCTCAAGATCCTGTGGTTTTGTTTTCTGTTTATGTTTTTGTTATTTTTACTTTGTCCGAATCCATATAATCCAGACAACTTTTTACTCTTAAATGTTCAGGAAGAAACTCCCTTACTCTTTTATTTAGAGTTTAAAAAACACTTGTCTTATGTATTGGAATGACAGGTGAGTAATTACGTTTCAGTATTTCCCCCATAGGCATTACTTTTATTCTAGCCTGCCATTAACCTTGAATGGAGCCTGGGTGCCAGGGAAATGATGGGATCTGTTTAAATTGGAGAATGAAATCGAGCTTATGGCTTGTTACTTTTAGGAAATAGCCTTCATTTTAATAATTTGAGAGGATTAAAATCTCAAAGAACTGTACAGCTCCATCAGTTTGATGGAATGAAAGTTAGTATTTGACAATGAACTTAAAGGGAACTCAACCTGGTTGTCTACGTAGGGTTTGAATTTATGTTTTCATTTCAACTTTGGTGCACATTTCATCATAATTTTGTTTATTAAATTTTAACAACTTAAGATGGCTTTATTCAAAAAGAAGACTTCTTTGACGTGCTTTTAATTATGCCCTTTATGTGTTCTGTTTAATCTAACCTGTCCTCATTCGTGGTGTGGTATAGTTTATCATAAGTAACACAGCACATTGCATTAAAAGTCATGCCTAGATAGTGTCAGTAGTTGTGAATTTCACTTTCCTGTGGTGTAGATTCTTGAATACATTAAGGATTTTGACTCCAGAGCCCATTCATAATATTAAATATCTTGTGAAAATGTATCGATGGAAGTTTTCCAGAATAGCTCCAAAATTACTTCAGGAATCTCAAGATGAGAAGAGCTTTGCAGTTAGAAAATGAATAGATGGCTTAGAAGAGTTCTTCAAGTGTAAATAAATGAGCATCTTTAATGCTTATCAGAGCAGGAGCAGCACAGTGCATTAGAACTGTAATGTGGCTTACATGGTACTTCTGTTACTTATCTGTTTTCCCAAATTTTCATGTTTCCCCATTGAACCTGCGACTTTTCTAAATTGATTTTATTTACTTCCTTCATCACATAATCCCATTTTCATGAATATTGTATATGGAAATTTCAGAATCTGTGTAATTCACATGTACGCTTCCACCTTGGGAATATGTTGATGATGCCTCTTTCTCTTCAGTAGGGATATGTCCTCAGCACCAACTACTCCTCCATCAGTGGATAAAGTAGACGGATTTTCTCGGAAGTCCGTCAGAAAAGCCAGACAGAAGAGGTCGCAAAGTTCCTCACAGTTTAGGTCTCAAGGCAAGCCTATTGAGCTAACACCTCTGCCGCTGCTAAAAGGTAAGGCTCGTGACTGGGTGATGGGTTCCTGTCCTGTTGAGCTGTTTATGTCTATATATGTAATTTTCTTTGTGTAGAATTTCATATCTGTTAAAGTTAGGTGTTGCACGTTGAAGGGATGGGAGAGTTCAGACATGTTGAAGTTATGGCCTTTAAGGGTTCGATTTAATATAAATAGCTGTGGACCAATGAAAAGAAACTTACTATTAGGAGGATTTTTACACTGATAAATAGAAAAACTGAATGCCAGAGAAACCTTAAGAGGCCTAGGTCTGTGTTTTCATAATTTCTTCTGTTGATATTTAGATGTATAATGCATACGTTGTGTGTGCTAACAGCTACAAGTGGTACAGTTTTAGTCACAAGAACTAGACCTAGTAGAAGAGATGGTACCATTAACTTACATAGAGAAAATGATGTTTGAAAGAATCCGTTTTTAAACATCAAGAAAAGAATGGTCAGTTAGTAATTGATTACATACATTCTTGTTTTCAGATAGTAGGAAACATGCAGATCATACTTGCTTAATACTACTTTTCTCTTTCCTTTGGAATGAATTAAGGACCGGTTTTTAATATGAAACTGCTTTTTCTGAATTAGACTTTTCAGTTTTTGTTTGGGTATGTGGATACTTTTTGTTCCTTTTAATTTTCCTGTTTGCTTAATGTTTATGAACAGCAGTGTTTGAAGTGCATCAGAACATAGCATCTCTAGCATGGAAACTATCGGAATCTACCTGAAGGTAGATTTTTGTTTGCTGAACACTTGAGAGTGAGGAGCGAGGGAGCATGAACAACACAGTGCCCTTTGGTGGCTCAGAGGAGGTCAGAAAACCCGGTCTGCTAGTTCATTAATGAACATTTACTTCTGTGACCGTTTGTGAAATTTAGAAGGTATTATAAGAAAACCTGGAGTTTGATTAGAAAGGGTCCTCAAAATGTAGCTTAGGATATTTCAGGATTCTATTTTTCCTCATGTGAACTTTTTTGTTTTTTTTAAAGTTTGTTTATGTAGAGAGAAACAAGGAGTGTGAGTGGGGGAGGGGCGGGGAGAGGGGGAGAATCTCAAGCAGGCCCTGTGCTGCCAGCACACACTCCTGTGTGGAAATGGAACTCACGAAACTGTGAGCACATGACCTGAGCAGAGAAATCAAGAGTCCAACGCCCAACCAACTAAGCCACCCAGATGCCCCCCCCTTTTTTTTTCTTAAGGGAGGGAGACTCCTAACTCAGATATTGATGTTTGTACTTGAGATTGGTGGAGACTAAATGAATTCTGTTGACTATAAAGATGATATATGTACTAGTTACTAAAGATGAGCTCTTATTGAGTCTGATGGAGGAAATTTTAGCTAAAGGTTTTGCTAAAAAGAAAAAGTCTTTATGAGACTTTAGAAGAACAAGGAAGAAGTCTAGGGATAAAACTAATCATGCTTGAAATACAAAGTTTAGAGGTGTATGGATTGATTAGTAATGTATTTAATCTGAACTAGACATATAATAGCTATTAGCATCTTTATCTGGCAAAGGGCTTTTTTCTGAGGAAGTAGATTATACTTTTTTAGGTTTAGAAAGAATTTTAAACATAATTACATTCATTTCTTGGGGCTTACGGTAAGCATTTAAAATTGGAACTGAATTGACCATTCATTGCTTTTGTGGGTAGTGAAGAGGCATGAGTGAGAAGAATTTGGCACATTTTAATATTTTGTTGTTACTTTTATCTTGGTAAAATATACCTAACAAAAAATTGACCATAGTAGCTATTTTTAAGTATGCATTAAGTGTGACAGTAAGTATGTTCATGTTGCTGTGAATCCACCACCATCACCCTTCTCTAGACTTCTCATCTTCCCCACCTGGAACTGTATCCATCAGGGGTGCCTGGGGGGCTCAGTCGGTTAAGCATCCAGCTTCAGCTCAGGTCATGATCTCTCACGGCTCATGGGTTTGAGCCCTGTGTTGGGCTCTGTGCTGACAGCTCAGAGCCTGGAGCCTGCTTCAGATTCTGTCTCCCTCTCTCTCTGCCCTTCTCCCCCACGCATGTGTGCACGCGTGTCCTCTCTCTCTCTCTCAAAAATATAAAAAGCATTAAAAAAAAGAAAAAACAAAAAGAAACTTTACCCCTTAAACCCTTAACTCCCCGTTCTCCCCTCCCCTCAGCCCCTTGGTAAGTAAGTAACTACCATTCTACTTTCTGTCTTTGTGAATTTGGCTACCCTAGGTAGCTCATATACATGGAATCCTATAATATTTGTCTTTTTGTGACTGGTTTCTTTTACTTAGCATGATGTCCTCAAGATTTATCTATGGTGTAGCATGTATTAGAATTTCCTTCCTTTTAAGGCTGAATAATTTTCCACTGTGTGTATATACCGTGTATTATTATATGTGCATTTGTCAGTGGATTATTACATGTCCATCTGTCAGTGGACTCTTGGGTCATTTCCACCTTTTGGTTGTTGTGAATGTTGCTATAAACATGGGTCTACAAGTCTTCTTGAGCCCCTGCTTTCACTTCCTCTGGGTACATGCCCAGAAGTGGAATTGCTGGATCATATATTTAATTTTTGGAAGAATTGCCAGACTTTTCCACAGCAGCTGGACCATTTAACCTTCTTCCTGTCAATGCACAAGAGTTCCAATTTCTCCGCATCCTCACCAACACATGCTATTTTTTTTTTTTGATAATAGCCATGATGATGTGTGTGAAGTGGTATTTCATTGTGGTTTTGATTTGCATTTCCTTTATGACTAATGAATGATGTTGAATATCTTTTCATGTGCTTAATGGCTATTCGTATATCCTTTTCTCATTTTTAAAGTGAAGTCTGGTACTATTGAAAAATTTCCAAGAGATCTACTCTCCAAGAATAGGATTTTTGTGAACTTGTGTATTTTGCCAGTGTGGGAGAATTGGAGAGTAACAGGACCATACAGTACTAGATATATCCACAGCTTACGTCCACACAGGCTAAAAGTGATTCATGTGTAGTAAGCATGTAATGGGAAAATATTCTGGAAAGCATTCCACAAATTGGATTTCCATATCTGTAGAACAACAAAGTACAGTCAGCTATAGACTTCGGAAATGTATATTTGCTCCTGTTTTTTGTAAAAAATTTGTTCAGTACCATTTGATTGTCTTGTAATGGATTGACTTTTTTTTGTGTGTTGTCTTCTCACCAACTTCAGGAAGTAGTTTACGGAATATAAAGAAAAATATAGGAAGAATTTCTTTATTTTATTTTTTTACCATTTCCTTAGGAGAAACCAGAGTAAATTATGTGTACCTGCCAAAGGATAGTTACTGATTTAATTTTCTGTAGTATTGTTCTGACCCATTTGGAAGGTTTGGGATAATTTTATTTGGCGGTATAATGTAAATGGCAGTTAGATTTTGTGGATTGCATTATAGAATAAAGTAAAATTCATGTTCTCAAGATCTTTAATTTTAGGGGAGTTTGAAAAAGGAAATTGTGTAATTTTTAAGTCATCCTTTTAAAAATGTAATTTTTGAAAACTCACACATTAGGCGTTCATTAGTGATCACTTGTTTTGTGTGTGTGCGTTACCAGAATGTTTATTATATGCATCATATTTGACTGACTTGTAAGTAATTTGACTGCCAGTAACTCTTAGTATTTTAATATTTACTTATTATTTGGGAGCGCGCAAGCAGGGGAGGGGCGGAGAGAGCGGGACAGAGGATCCCAAGCAGGCTCTGCACTGACAGCGTGACAGCAGCAAGCCCAGTGTAGCGCTCGAACTCCTGAACTGGGAGATCATGATTGGAGCCAAAGTCAGGTGCTCAACCTGCTGAGCTACCCAGGTGCCCCAGCTCTTAGTGTTTTAAAAGTCTCTTCACTTGCAGAACTATAACAAAGTGAATGGAAGGTTTCACCTATTTGCTTCTTTTCTAACAGGTGAGGTTTTTAAATTTATGTCAGTGATGCTATTTTCTACAGAAAGCAGTGCCAGCATGTTTTTCTGTATACATGCATGATAAGCACCCTGGCTTTTCCTCCACGATTTATAGTGAAATTGTAGGATGAACCTTTGAAACATTTGAATTTTCTCCATCTTTATGGACTTGTGAAACTGTTTGCAGAGAGTCCTAAAGGTTTTGAACTTGAAGGACTCTTACTCAAGGGAAATTTAGTAAAGATCTTAGTGCCTGTGTGCTCGATAAAAAGGTAAAGACTGGGACACGTTCCTCGTGCCTCCACCACCTGACGCGAAGCGGGCTCTGAGAGTTGATCTGTCTCAGTGAGGACCGCTAAACCAAACGCTTTGGGAAGAGACACACACAATTATAATAATACTAGAAGGAGTGGTAATAATTAGTAGTAGCAGTGGTAGTAGTACTGCCTGGTTAGGTGATTTGTTCTCTCCCCACCCCATCCTCCCATGCCCTGTTTCCTTTTTTTGACCTGAAAAGATTACATAATTTTCGATTTGAGTGAAATGTTTTTGAAAAGTACTGCCTCTCTGAAGATGGGATTCTAATGAGAATGGCATCATTATTTCCAGCCTCATAACTCGTTACATGTTTTTGAGGCATCTTGCTAATAGTTTGGACATTCAGTATTAAACATTCCAGAAACTATAATGACTTGTACTTTTCGGCAGCAGTGCTGCCTCTCTGTTAAAACTTTTAGATCAGTAACATCATGTTTCTACAACATTCTTTCTTTAATGAAAATCTTTTTTTTTTTTTCCTCTTTAAGCTCCAAGCTGGGGATTCAGCTTACATTTTTATTTTTGAGGGTGACAGTTTGTGAGGACTTTATTTAAAAGTTGATTTTAGGGGTGCCTGGATGACTCAGTCAGTTAAGTGACTCACTTTGGCTCAGGTCATGAGAAGTTTGTGGGTTCAAGCTCCATGTCGGGCTCTGTGCTGACAGGTCGGAGCCTAGAGCTTGCTTTGGATTCTGTGTCTCCCTCTCTGTCTGTTCCTCCCCCTCTCATACTCTGTCTCTGTCTCCCTCTCAAAAATAAATAAACATTAAAAAATTTTTTTTAAGTTGATTTTATTTACTTTGAGAGCGCACGAACTTACTTGGACGTGTGAGTGGGGGAGGGGCAGAGAGTTAGGGAGAGAGAATCCCAAACAGGCTCCCTACTGTCAGTGCGGAGGCTGATGTGGGACTCGATCTCATGAACCATAAGATCATGACCTGAGCCCAAATCACGAGTTGAATGCTTAACTGACTGAGCCACTCAGGTGCCCTAAGGACTTTAAAAATCCCAATTTAAAACTAGTTTTTGTGCTTTCCTAACTTTTAGATGGGATATTTCTTTTTCATGCCTATATGCTTTGTGTAGTGTAAAGAAGGAATAGGCAGAAATAGTTTCCAATTTTTATAACGGGTTAGGGCCCTAAAGGGTATTTATAATGAGATTAGTTTCTTAAGGAATAGCATTCTTTATTTTAGTGTTCCCCATCTTCCTTGTCCTGTTCAGTGTCACGTGAGGAAAGTACCTGGGCTCTGCTGTCCGCCAGAGCCCTGTGTCCTCTGGGGCAAGTATGTTAACTCCTCAGAGCCTTGGTTTTCTTGTCTATCAAATGGGGTTGATAACAATACTCAGGAGCTGTGGGAGCGCCACATGTGGTAAATGCTAGCAGTTGTTATTTAACTGGGATTTGAGAAGTTAAACTATGAATAGTGTGGAATTATTTCACTTTTTATATTTTTTCAGCAAAAACTTGAATTGGAAGTTTCTCAGAAAATTATGAAACAAGAGTACAGTTTTGCATTCATGAACCTTTTTCAACCAAAGAAGAAACTGTTTACCAATGTATTGAATTTAGTAGACTAGTTATTTTAAACACCTTAAAAATTTTTTTTTTAATGTTTATTTATTTTTTATATAGAGAGAGACAGTGAGTGGGGTAGAGCAGAGAGAGAGGGAGACACAGAATCCGAAGCAGGTTCCAGGTGCTGAGCTGACAGCACAGAGCCTGATATGGAGCTCGAACCCACAAACCAAGAGATCATGACCTGAGCTCGGATGCTTAACTGACTGAGCCACCCAGGTGCCCCTCAAACATCTTTGATTGGAGATTTTCACCTAAAGCTTTGGTATCCTGCTATGTGTTTTTAGTGTAATGTTTTTATTTTTAATTTATTCATTTTTTGAATAGTCTAGTTATATGGTTCAAGTCTCAAAAATTACACAAGGATGTATAGTGAAAAATCTTCTTCCTGACTTGGTTCTTCCACTTGCCCTCCCCAGAAGTGACCAGTCATGATATTCTATAGAAGGTATAGACATTCTTAAACCTTGACTGAATTTGAAGTGTGCTTTGCAGCTTGAAATTATATGCACATTTTGTATGTGTATGACCATTTTTTAAGTAGGAGAATTCTGTAGTATTTTCAGATTCTCAAAGAGGTGTTTGAATCAAAAAAGGTTAAGAACCATTGATCTAGTTTGTATCAGGTTAATGATGGATGTTCTTTAGACAGCTAACTTGTCATGTGATTGTGTGTGTGTGGTTTAAAGAAATAGTCATACGCTTTCCTTCTGATCTAGGAGAATGTAATTTAAGAAGTGTTAACATTCGGCTTTGCAGCGTTTGAGACAGTGTGGAAATGTTTTTCTTTTGGGGAAGAAATGATAAGATCTTGCACAAAACCAGGTGTCAGTTGCACTGTTTTCATGTGTGAAAGATTATACTCAGTTGTAGTGGGGAGCTATTTCATTCACTCTTTAGGGGGAAATATTTTTTCTTTATATATCCTAATAGTTTATAGCATAGAGAAAATTCCTATGCAGAATTGTACGTGAGCCAAAAGATACTAAGACTTAAGCAGGGGCACAGGGATGGCTCAGTCAATAAAGCGTCCGACTTACGCTCAGGTCATGATCTCACAGTTTGTGAGTTGGAGCCCCGCGTCGGGCTCTGTGCTGGCAGCTCAGAGCCTGGAGCCTGCTTTAGATTCTGTGTCTCCCTTTCTCTCTACCCCTGCCCCGCTTATGCTCTTTCTCAAAAGTAAACTTAAAAAAAAAATAAGCATACCTGATTCATTAATCATTGAAAACTGGATAGCGACTTACATTCATATCCCATTCCTTTGGAGTGTGATAATTACTCTGTAGTTCTTAATCTTGGGTTCATGGATTCCTGGTTGGGGATAGGATGCGCGCATTACAAATGGACTTTAAGGTGGTTTTGTTTTTTTTTTTTAATGTTTATTTTTGAGAGAGAGTGCATAATTAGGGGAGGGACAGAGAGAGAGGAGACAGGATCTGAAGTGGGTCCCTGCTGATAGCTCCCTACCAGTGCAGAGCTTGAACTCACAAACCATGAGATCATGACCTGAGCTGAAGTTGGACACACAACTGACTGAGCCACCCAGGCTATCTGGGCTTTAAGGTTCTAAGACCCTCCCAAAATTATATGTAAAGTTTCTGTGAATGTTCCTTTTTTTTTTTTTTTTTTTTTAAAGAACAGAGTTCATTGCTTTCCTCAGAATCTGGAAGATTTAGCCCTACTATTCTTGCTCTTTTCTCCTAGTTAAGAGCTTTGGAATTAGACTAAAAGACTGGGAATTGTTATTTTCTGAGTATCATGTTAGCTTTATGTGTATACATATGCAATGAATACTTAACACTAAATGTGGTAAACTGTAAACAGAAGTCGTCATAATGTGGGTCTCTCCAGGATATAACCCAGCTCAGGCATAAAATATTGAGGTGCCAAATGAATTTCTCATAAGGTGAGGTGTCCTTTTCTACCTAGAACTTTCTTCCCCCAAATTCATGTCATTCTTCAAATTTCATCTCATGTGGAACCTTCTTAGAGATCATCCCTCCCAAATTTTAATTATGGTCTTCTTTGAAGCTGCCATCAGTTTGTTATTTCTTGCGTTATATTTATAATCTGAAGTTTTTTTTACTTAGTTGGTTCACTTGATTGTTAACCTGTTTTTCCTCCTGCATTAGAATAGAATCTTCAGTGTAGAAACCTTGTCTCTCTTATCTCAGGGCTTAGATCTGTTCCTAGTTCCTAGTTGGCATTTGATAAATATTTGTTAGCAAATTAATTAACATTATTAGTTGACATTTAAGGTATTAATAATGGAATGGAGTGCTGGGTGGCTTAGTCGGTTAAGCATCTGACTTCAGCTCAGGTCATGATCTCAGGGTCCTGGGTTTGAGCCCTGTGTCAGGCTCTGTGCTGACAGCTCAGAGCCTGGAGCCTGCTTCGGATTCTGTGTCTCCCTCCCTCTCTGACCCTCCCCTGCTCATGCGGTCTCTCTCTCTCTCTCTCTTTCAATTAAAAAAAAAAAAAAAGGTAATATAGGCATTTATTTTTTCTTCCTAAGTATTAAATTATTTTCCCCCAAAATCCAGCTCATGCAGATTTTAACTTTTATTTTAACTTTTAATTTATACAAAGTTATAAATTTGTTCAATGAAGACTTTTTATTTTTAAAGGATCAAATTGTTTTTTTTATTTTTAAAGGATCAAATTGTTGTCAGTTGTTTATTTTTAAAAATTTTAAAATGTTTTTATTTATTTTTGAGAGAGAGAGAGAGACAGAGCATGATCAGGGGAGGGTCAGTGAGAGGGGGAGACACAGACTCTGAAGCAGGCTCCAGGTTCTGAGCTGTCAGCACAGAGCCTGACCCGGGGCTTGAACCCAGAACCGTGAGATCATGACCTGAGCCGAAGTCAGACGCTTAACCTACTGAGCCACCCAGGTGCCCTGTGTTGTTTTTTAAAGGAACAAATGAGTGTTCACTTAAAATCCTGAGTGAGGCTTTGTTCTTTGTTATTTGTGCGTGTTTCAGGTTTAGGAGCAGAAGTAGTGTCTGGTGGAGAGAGCATGGAGTGGATTTTAATGTGTGACATACCAAGAACATTCTTTTTTTACTTAGGGAATTCATCCCTTGTGTGTTACAGCAAATGTTAAATAGAGTGGAATGCCTTTTTTCTGCTGATGTTTGAGGACTGAATTATGGGCTAATCAAATCCCCAGACTTTCTTTCTTTACATAGTTTAAGAGAGAGTAGCATATCTGAATATTATGATGGATTTTCAAAGCAGGGTTTTATGGTTAAATTTTCTCATCTTTAATACTTTTATTTTGCAATAATGTTAACTCTTAATATTAATTAGATTCTGTAGTGCTTGCAAAAGGACAGTGAAGTGTCTAGATATTTCTAAAATGTTGGGTAGGGTAGTTCTTGGTTTGTTTGCAAATGGTGACACGATGTCCTTTTCTATTACTTAAAAATACATATCTCCCCGATGTATTTTCTGAAAACAAGTATGTTTTTTTATGTTACAGTAGAAGTAAGCCTATGATGAATATATTACTTGGACAGTGTGATATATTATTTTTGCCTAATGTATAATAATACCTAGTATTTATATAACATATATTATCTAAGTGGGGCAAGTGGCTTCCCTGAGGTAGGAATGGAGGCCCTGGGGTCACACACAACTAGATTTGAATTTTGAGTGTATTCACAGCTATGTGACTTCTAGCAATGTTTTTTTTTTTTTACCTCAAAATTGGTAGAGTATTAGAACCCACCTCATATAGTCAGATGAAGAGCCATAAAGCAGATAAAACATTTATCTCAGTGTTGGATACATAATAGGGGTTGAAAAATATTAACTGTTATAGTTGCAGGAAAAACTGTATAATAGAAGAATGCTTGGGGAGCCTGGGGCGCTCAGTCGGTTAAGCGTCCGACTTTGGCTCAGGTCATGATCTTGCCGTTCCTGAGTTCGAGCCCCACATCAGGCTGTGCTGACAGCTGAGAGTCTGGAGCCTTTTTTACATTCTGTATCTCCCCCTCTCTCTCTGTCTCTGTCTCTCTCAAAAATAAACATTAAAAATTTTTTTAAAAATAGAAGAATGCTTACTAGAGTTTTTTAGTTTGATTTTTATTCTCTTGATACTTTACATGGATTATTTCCATTTAAGGAAGAAAAATATGGAGAATGTAGAACTGTGAGAATCTGACTTTTAAAGCAAAATGAGAGCTAGTTCTTATGGAATATTCTCAGCATTACTATTTTCTGAACATCTGTTTCAAACTGGCTTCTCATTTCAGGAATAACATAAAGGGGCCCCCTGGGCGGCTCCTTCAGTGAAGCGTCTGTTGATTTTGGCTCAGGTCATGATCTTGTGATTCATGGGTTTGAGCCCCACGTGGGGCTTGGTGCTGACAGCTCAAAGCCTGCCTGGGATTCTCTCCCTCCCTCTCTCTGCTCCTCTCCTGCTTGCCCCAGTGCCCACGTGTGCTCTCCCCTGCCCCAGTGTCTCTCTCAAAATAATAAACATTTAAAAAAAAAAACATAAAGTAGCTAATATAATTATTTCTAAGGGAAATTCCATTTGTAGAAGGTCACCAGTAAAATTATTATTTGATGAACTTATTTTGGAAGTTATCTACTAGGACAGGATCTCTAAACTTTTTTTGTAATTGCTTACTCATATCAGTAAAAAGTAATATATACATTTGTTTCTACATGTGTACATGTGCTGTTATACAAAATATATAACGTACACTCAGAAAATGCAGAAACTTCAAAAGGATGATATTGAAATATAAGTTGTATAGATGTTCTGATATTTAATTTGGTACCTCCTTTTCCCTCACCCATACCCCAACACATGCACTGGCTGTGAGCACATCTTCGTTTTGAGATTTTGCTTCGAAGAGTTAACCTCTTCAGCCTCAGAGTCTTGTAGCATTTTGTTTCAAGCCAGAGAGAGATGTGAAGAATGGAATGAGAAAATCTTTTGTACATTCCTGAGGTTTTTGTCCAGGTTTTTGAATTTCTTGCACCTTAAAAAAAATATCTAAATTTGCGAGTTTAAGAAGTATCATAGATGATTCTTTGTTGAGGGCTCTTATTCTGCTGCTGATGGGTGGCTTTCAGAGGGCCCTAGACTCTCTTGCAATTCCAAGCAGTATTTTGTGTCTCTGGGCAGATTGTCGTTTTTCTGGGCAAAGGGTTTAGATCTTTCATCAGATTCTCAAAAGAATTTCCCCAAAGGCTGGGAGCCACTGCTTTGGGTGATGGGCACTTGTCTCCTCATTTAGAGCAGAGAGAGAGAATTTGTCATGTAGACCCTTTCTTTATTTTTGAGAGAAAGACAGACAGACAGAGTATGAGTGGGGGAGGGGCAGAGGGAGAGGGAGACGCCAAATCTGAAGCAGGCTCCAGGCTCTGAGCTGTCAGCACAGATTCTGACACAGGGCTTGAACCCATGAACTCTGAGATCACGACCTGAGCTGAAGTCAGATGCCTAACTGACTGAGCCACCCAGGTATCCCTAGAAGAGAGGTCTTTTAACAAGAAACTTCTTCTGTATGTCTCTCCTAATTTTTAATTTTTTTGATATCAAACAGAATTTTTAAAGGTGTTTGAAGATAGATGTTATTACATGACTCTAGTGTGGTCGTTTGGAGCTTTTTGATCACTGTCATTTGAAAAATTAAGCTGAGTGAATGAGTACTACCAATGGTAAACTTGAATATGCCTGTCAAACAGCATTTGTTCTGGAATAGCCATGGACCTAGAAGAAGCCAATAGGAGAAACTCAGATTTTCTTTGCTGGTGAATAAATAGTTGAGCAGCCAATGAAGGAGAAGAGAAGCAGTGCTATAGTTGTGTACCAGGTGACTCATTACATGGTGTCACATCGAAGCTTCCCCAAAGAACCAAGAGCAAGGAATGTTTGTTGTTAATTGAGGGCTGTGTAACTTGCCTGGCCCTTTAGGCAGAGCCAGGGTTGGGACCCCAGGCCTCTTTGGTTCCAAAGCCAGTGTTTATGTGCACGAACATAGGTGAGCGCTGGACCTAACCACCATCTTGCTCATGCTGTACTGGGATGACTTACCAAGTGAGCCATTTTACTACCTCTTGTAAAGAATCTTGAAAGTTGTGAGGAGATTAAAGTGCTGAGAAAAGTAGAGAAGAGAAGGGGGCAGGCAGCCAGGCCAGCAACACTGCTGTGGTTGGTGGATGATGATGGACGGAATCATGGAAGAGCAGGCTCAAAGTTGGCTCCTTAGAAAGGCCAGTCGGTGCTGCCAAGAGGCAGACAGGAAGGGTAGCCAGCACTTCCTGATGGCAATGGCCGGGGTGGGGAACATGCCACTCTAGATCCTGTGGGACTTGAATGCTGTCATGATAAACTCATGTCAGTCATGGAGAGGTTTGGGTTTGGTAAACTGGTAATGGTGTGGCAGTGGTTTGCTTTATCATTTGTCTTTACATCTTCGGGAGCTAGCTTAAGTAGGAAAGGGTGTGGGTCCAGGTCTAGGTGATAATACTGGCTTTGTGAACTGAGGTTAGTTATTTAAGGTCTTAGAGCTTTAATTTCTACTTTTATAAAATGGGGCTCATACTTTTCAAGGTGGTTGCAAGCAGTGAGATGATGTGGGGAAGCTGCCTGATGGGTGGTTTGTTGTGTAATAAATATTCCTTCCCTAATCTGTCTGTCATCGATCTTTCTTTGAGTCACTCCAAAGGACCTAGATCTTGTTTCAGATCTTGTGAGGGAGGAGATCTGGCAAAAGTTCATCCATTTATGCAGGCATCCTGAAAGACTTTCACCTTATGGTGACGTTACGTTTTAATTTAATTAATTCATGGTCACTGGTGCCTGGAACATTGTTCAAACATTAAAACATATGGAGAAAATTGGGACTTGGCATCATTTCAGGAAAAGTACTATTTTTTTTTTTAATAAGGTTGATATAGGCTTTGGATTAGCCTTTTGCTGAAGTGCCTCCAGAAGACAGTATCTGGAAATGGAAGGCGATGTCTCTTTGCCATACGGTGTAAGGAATTCAGAGTGAGTCCAGGCCCCCGAGGACCTGTCTTACTGTAGCAGGTTGCAGATCACAGCAAAACACTCTTTTCTTTTTGAATGAATGAATATTTTGAAATCAAGGACATTTTGTAGCAGAAACAAAGTTCCTTTTCAGAGTCAGAGGCCTACTTCAAGCTTTGTGTCATCAAGTTAATTTTTCGGAGTGATAGTGATGCATCCAAACGTCTGGTATTTTTCCCTGATTTGTGGTCAGAAGTCAAAATAAGACTTGACTTGAAATAAGATTAAAAAAATTTTTTTTTAGTGTTTATTTTTGTGAGAGAGCGAGAGACAGAACTTGAGTGGGGGAGGGGCTGAGAGAGAGGGAGACACAGAATGTGAAGCAGGCTCCAGGTGCTGAGCTGTAAGCACAGAGCCTGATATGGGGCTCGAACTCATGAACCATGAGATCATGACCTGAGCTGAAGCTGGAGGCTTAACTGACTGAGCCACCCAGGGGCCCCTTGAAATAAGATTTATGGAGAGAACTTTTTTTTTTTTAAGGTAGACTCCATGCGCAGTGTGGGGCTCAAACTCATGACCCTGAGATCAAGAGTCACATGCTCTACTGACTGAGCCAGCTAGACACCCCTACACAAAGGACCTTTGAAAATTAAAAGGAAGTGTCAGTACTCTGTTCTGCCCTGTCTTCATGGATCCTTCTACCTTTGCTTCTTTAACTCCATCTACAACTGCTGTAACTAGGATTCTTGATGGTAGCCAGCCATCTAGAAATAATATTCATTTCACTTTAAGAAAGCATAAAGACATCATTTTAGTCAAGAACAGTTGAGTTGCAGTTCTGAAACTCAGTAGTTGTAAAATTTGTCTGGCATGTGGTTGTATCTCTAGGGGGAGAGCTGTCTGTAAGGTTTCAGGTAGGAGTAACTTTGATGGAACATTTGGCCACTGAGGAGACTGTTTTACCACCTAGATTTTGTAGGTAGAGTTTGGATACAGCTCTATTTTGATGTATTTAGATTTACATCTTCACACCGTAAAAGGCAATTCAACTAATGGTAGGATTTATGTATTAGACTTTTCTGGTTTAGTAAGATGTTCTAGAGATGGTGTATTCTTTCGACACCTTTGGGCCTACGAGTGGTAAGACTCTGTACTCACAAACCTAAATTATGATGAGGCTTAAATGAAAGGAATTGTGTGCAAACGTTTTTCAAAGTGTGTGGGAAGCAAGCCCACAGCTCTGAGAGGAGTCTGTATACGACCTGGCTAAGTAGCCTCCTCCAAGGGCCTTATATTCTTGTTTTTGTAATTGTTCTGTGGGCTGTGTGGTTTAATTCGTTCACTCATCAGATTTCTGCCGAGCGATATGATGCACCAGGCACTGCTCTGGCCACGCAGTGGTGAGCAAAACAAGAAGGTCCATGCGGTTCTTCTCAAAAGGCCATTGTAGCTGGAGGTCGGAGATTGATGGGGCTACTTAGGTTGTAGGAACCAAATCGTTCTGGTTGGGTTAAAGTTCGTCCTCTGTCACGAGGAATGATATCTTCCCTCATGTTTATATATTCTTGTGCCAAGCGTTAAGGTTTTTTTTGTTCTAATGATACCTAATAGTATTATAATTACACTGAGATAGTCTTATTGCTGGAGTTGGAATTTTAAAAAGTTCTCTTATTATGGTAACATCGTTATTTTATAATACTGAGGCTTCTCTGAAAACAACTTAATCATTGCTTGCTTAGAAAAGAAAATATTACCAATTTACCTTTAGACTATAAACATGAAATGCATAAAATGTAAAAAGCATACCAAATCCCTTTAAAAGTAACTAAAGTCCAGGGTGCCTAGGTGGCTCAGTCGCTTAAGCTCAGGATTTAGCTCGGGTCATGATCTCATGGTTCATGGGTTCAAGCCCCATGTCAGGCTTTGTGCTGACAACTCAGAGCCTGGAGCTTGCTTCAGATTCTGTGCCTCCCTCTCTCTGCCCCTCCCCCATACTCACATTTTCTCTCTCTCTCTCTCAAAAATAAAGAAACATTAAAAAACTTTTTTTTTAAAGTAAGAAAAGTCTATCTGTGGGTCCAGCTATATGCTCTATTTATAGACGGCACTGTATTATTAAAGTACATGATCTTAAGTTTTCATGTGTTTTAATTCACTGTTTTATGAACTGCTGCTTGGAATAGTGGGGGACATAATACAATAGATTTAATTCATTAAGGGAATAAAAGTTTAGAAGATTAGAGCTGGAATTACTGTCAGCACCAATTGATGTTCATTAACTGAGAATGCAAGCAACAATAGAACCACAGTTAGGCAATGCAGTTAACATTGGTGGTATTATGGTTACTGTGAAGATTGGAAAAATAAATAATTGAAGGTATTTTAAATTTGGCAAATTGGATGAAGTTAAAAATTGAATCCACCTCCTTGTCACTGGCTAATTTTAAATTTTCCCGAGCTATTATCATTTAAATTATTGAGCCTTATCTGAGCTGCGTTCTGTGGGTGGAAAAAATTGAGTGGAGTGTGCGCTTTTGGAACCAGTGCTTGAAGGAGAGCTGGATTTGTGATGGTTTACATAAGGAGGAAAGCATCACCTAGGATTATCTCTGACTCGGACCCGTGTGAGAGTCCAACGAAATAAAAGACTGCATATAGAGTTTGGCGTTTGTGATGGTCAGTACTTAAATGACCACCCGCATACCTTAATGGTTAATGAATTTCAAAATGATGCCAGAATCATGTCATGGTTAGTCACACAACGTACATTCCTGTGAGTGCAAATCCACATTTGATATTGACATAATCTTGGTGAGATTATATTTCTTTACTGTTTTACTTAATGGAATGTTATTTTTCTTTTGTTCGTAGGTAGGACACTACACCTACATTTCTTGTCTAGAAAGACATTCTCCTACCCCTTTTTTTGAGCAAGGCTGTTTATAATATTGTACTATTAAGAGAATACTTTCTTCACATTAGTGTATCATAGTTCATAGTTCATGACTAATATTCTTTTGTCTCCATCAGTGCAAGGATAATTGAGCAGTTACTTGCCTCTTTCTTGGTGAGATGGAAGTTTTGCTTGACTCATTTGGAAATGAGATCAAGAATCTCTCCTTAGACTGGTTTTAATGACCGAATGATATAATGTAGCTAAATGGTTACAGTGGGACCTAGATCATAGTAAGCCTTATATAAATGTTAACTATCTTTGTATTGTTGTTGCTGTTATTATTACTTTAAATACTACTTAATCTGTATTTTATGACTTGGGTTTCAAGTGAATCCTGTAAAGATGACCTATTTTTGTGTACTGTGTTTAGGAAAGCGGGTGTTTGATTTTTAAAATCCATTAAGCCTATTCATAAATTAAATTGTTTAAGTAAAAGAATATATCACTATCTATTACATTTGCTAATGAGCTTTAAAAAGCATTTAGGAAGCATTGCTGAGTGAAAGTAACATTTGGAAGCTGTCAGAGTTAGTACATTTCTGAACCGAAGGACTGGTCTAGGCCAGTTGAGCTGTGTTGCTGTATGACAGATGTTAGAGCGTTGTGTTCACCGCTCTCCCCCAGCTGGTGTGTGTGGTGCGATGCGAGATTGGGGAGTTGGATGTGGGCAGTGACTCTAAGCATTGTCACCGTGAAACATAAGCAAGGACGATTGGTGGTTGCTAAATGGAGTTAAGAGGTCGCTACCTGGACAGACAGGACATGGCCATTAACCTTACACCTTTGATTAAGTGGGAGCACCAAAAATCTTTTAAAGAGAAAAAAATTTTAAAGGAGTTTCTAAGAGTCTGCAAAAGTATCTTCGGTGCAGGTGGCTTACAATATGAATTTCATGTGTGTTAGAAAATTTTTCTTCATCTGTGGGTTTTTTACCTAGAGCTATTTTTATCAACTCCAATTATGGATTTGTTGTGCGCATGTAATTTTGATTGGCAGTGAAACCTGCATTTACTCTTTATTCAGACCTAGAAAGGTTCTTTGTTTCCTGTTTGTCTCTCATGGGAAATTCGTCCGAACCACTCATTTCTCACACTTACCTCAAGATAATGAGTGTTGTCGATCCGTCTTCAGTTTCCATCGAGATGAGAACATGTATTCAACCCTAGCGCATTTTTTTCTTTCATGACGAATTTAAATAAAATAAGTGACTGAGTGAATGTGTTTACAAAAGCAGCTTGTGCATGTATTTGAAGTAGGTATGTAATGAGGGAAACCAAGGCTCCAAGAAATAATTGGCAGATCGGAGTTCAGTAAGTACAGTTGAGTTGGAATGTCAATCAGAATTCTCTCTTCAAGTTATCTTCTTGAGCTGGTAGATGCTGATGTTTCTGTTGTATCTTGAGTTCTTACTTTTTATCCTAGAGATTTTAAATAAAGACTCAAAAGACTGAACAGGGAAAGCTTCAGTCAAGGCAGGGTGCATTAGGTGTCTGTGCTGTTTGACTTTAGCTGTTTCGAAGCAAGAGATAGTCCCCTCTGGTTATTGTTTTTGTCCCTTCCCATCTACTGAGCATTTTCCTTAAAATGAATTTTTTATATTTATTTTTTCTCTCTGTAGAGTAGCTCCTCTAAATTACAGAGAGTAACTCTGTATATAATATGTTAAAAAATTTTTTTAATGTTTATTTGAGAGAGAGAGAGAGAGAGAGAGACAGAGCACAAGCCGGGGAGGATAGAGAGGGAGACACAGAATCCGAAGCAGGCTCTAGGCTCCGAGCTGTGAGCACAGGGACTGACGCAGGGTTCAAACTTACAAATTGTGAGATCATGACCTGAGCCGAAGTCAGACGTTTAGACTGAACCACCCAGGCGCCCCTATAATTTGTTTTTTTCTTTTACCTATGTACCTATAATTAAGTTTAATTCATAAATTAGATACAATAACAGATTAACAGCAATAACAGTTATGACAACAGACCATAATGAAAGTTATGTGATTGTGTTTGGTCTCTCAAATACCTTTTTACTGTTACCCACCCCCCCTTCTTGTGATGATGTGAGATGGCAAAAATAATTTAACCAAGTGAAGTGAATGATGTAGGCTTGTGAGGTAGAGTTAGGATACTGTTGACCTTCTGATGATAAGTCAGAAGGCGGATCATCTTCTGGACCATGGTTGACTGTGGGTAACCGCGTCAGGGGAAACTGAGGACTCCCATACAGGTGAGTTTGCTTAAGGCCCTTAGAGCTGTGGCCAGGTCAGAAGTACACAGGTAGCATGGGAAGCTAGGGAGACTGACAATTTAGACTCAGAGATGTTGCCTGTCCAGCAAGTTAGAGTTAGAGAGGGCAGGTTTGTCAGCCAGCCAGCCAGCCTTAGAATTCCAGCCAATTTTCCTTGGAAGCTGGGTGACTTTGGAGAAATGATCTTAGAACCTCAGTTTGCTCATCTGTAAAGTGATGATAACATCATCTGCCTTGCAGGATTAGTTGCCTAGACCAGTACTGACATGGCAGATACTGGGTAAATAATGGTTATCATAATATTTCTGTCCTTGAGGTCAGAGACCATATCCAGTCATGATTGTATTCCCATTGGGCAGGATAGTGCCCCCTCACATCTTTACTGCTCAGAAGGTACCTGCTGACTGAAACCAATCCTTTAGGGTAGGACGGGAATTCTTCATGTAGATCAAGCACTGCTGACTCACAATATCGCTTACTCAGTCCTTTCTCTTTTCTGGTTTATGTTGTCTTAAGTATTCTTTTAAAGATATGTTTTTTTATTTTTACTTTTTATCTTTATTTGTTTTTTTAATTTATTTTTTATATTTACATCCAAGTTAGTTAGCATGTCGTGCAACAGTGATTTCAGGAGTAGATTCCTTAATGCCCCTTACCCATTTAGCCCATCCCCCCTCCCACACGCCCTGCAGTAACCCTCTGTTTGTTCTCCATATTAAAGAGTCTCTTACGTTTTGTCTCCCTCCCTGTTTTTATATTATTTTTGCTTCCCTTCCCTTATGTTCATCTGTTTTGTATCTTAAAGTCTCATATGAGTGAAGTCACATGATGTTTGTCTTTGACTAATTTCACTTAGCATAATACCCTTTAGTTTCATCTATGTAGTTGCAAATGGCAAGATTTCATTCTTTTTGATTGCCGAGTAATACTCCAAAATATATATATATATATATATATATATATATATATATATATATACATACACACACATATATATATATATATATATATACACACACCACATCTTCTTTATCCATTCATCTGTTGATGGACATTTGGGCTCTTCCCATACTTTGGCTGTTGTTGATAGTGCTGCTGTAAACATTGCATGTGCCCCTTCGAAAGAGCATCCCTGTAACCCTTGGATAAATACCTACTAGTGCAATTGCTGGCGCACAGGGTGGTCCTCTTTTTAGTTTATTGAGGAACCTCCATACTGTTTTCCAGAGTGGCTGCACCAGTTTGCGTTCCCACCAGCAGTGCAAAAGAGATCCTTTTTCTCCGCATCCTTGCCAACATCTGTTGTTGCCTGAGTTGTTGATGTTAGCCATGCTGATGGGCGGGAGGTGGTATCTCATTGTGGTTTTTGGTTTGTTTTTCCTGATGATGTTCAGCATGTTTTCAAGTGTCGGTTGGCCATCTGGATGTCTTCTTTGAAAAAGTTTCTATTCATGTTTTTTGCCCATTTCTTAACTGGGTTATTTGTTTTTTTTGGGTATTGAGTTTGATAAGTTTTTTATAGATTTTGTATACTAACCCTTTTTTGATAGACTGTTTGCAGATATCTTCTCCCATTCCATTGGTTGCTTTTTAGTTTTGCTTATTGTTTCCTTTGCTGTGCAGAAGCTTTTTATTTTGATGAGGTCCCAATAGTTATTTTTGCCTTTGTTTCCCTTGCCTCTGGAGATGTGTTGAGTAAGTTGCTGTGGGTGAGGTCAAAGAGGTTTTTGCCTGCTTTCTCCTCTAGGATTTTGATGGCTTCTTATGTTTAGGTCTTACATCCATTTTCAGTTTATTTTTCTGTATGGTGTAAGAAAGTGGTCCAAGTTCATTTTTCTGCATGTCGCTGTCCAGTTTTCCCAGCACCACTTGCTGAAGAGACTGTCTTTAGTCTTTTGGATATTCTTTCCTGCTTTGTCAAAGATTAGTTGGCAGTATGTTTTTGGGTCCATTTTTGGGTTCTCTGTTCTGTTCCACTGATCTGAGTGTCTGTTTTTGTGCCAGTACCATGCTGTCTTGATGATTACAGCTTTGTAATACAGCTTTTGAAGCCCAAAGAATATGTTTTTTTAAATGAAGAGAGTTTTGTAAAGATGTTCTTTTAAATTTTTATATTTTAGAGAGAGAGAGTGCAAGTGGGGGAGAGGGGCAGGGGAAGAGAGAGAATCTTAGGCAGGCTATACACTCAGCATGGAGCCTGATGCAGGACTCAGTCCCATGACCCTGGCATCATGACCTCAGCTGAAATCAAGAGTCGGACGCTCAAAAGACTGAGCCACCCAGGTGCCCCAAAGAGAGTTTTTGTGTGATAAACCAAGCATAGCTTTAAAGACAAAGGATTATGACTCTTGTCTGCACTGCCTAGCCAAAAAGGTGCTGCTTCGGACAGAAAAGAGCCTCTGAAAGGCTTATGATTATCAAAGGTTGCCAAGTGCTTTGAAAGGCTCTGGTGAAAGTTTTCATTTCCAGCTTTATCCTCAGTCTCTTCAGCCATGATTGAGAGCTGGCAGAGTCTAGAGTGTAGGAGACATGGAATGAGTGTTTATTGAGTGGATGAATTAATATGGTTATTATTCAGACATCAAAATTCACTGGGGTCTTTGTTGGGTAGTATTTATTTGATCATCTCTGGAGAACAGAAATAGTATACAAAGGTTCAGTGAATTTCAGTGGAGCCTTGACAATAAAAGCACCTGGGTTTCCTGTCACATCTCGGGTTTAGACCAGAGACTTGCTGGTTCACGAGAATTGCTGCTGGCACTGACCTGGCACTTTGCTGCTCTCTCTTCGAGGTACATCACAGAAAGCTTTTCACTGGGCCGGAACCCAGGATCTGAAAATCAGCACTAACTTTGTGTAAATCTTCTCTGGGGGGATACATCGCGGGGTGTGTGTGTGTGTTTGTGTGTGTGTGTGTGTATGTGTGTAAGTTGAAGAGTAAGCTGCGGGAGAGAGTGTGTTAGTCTAGTCCTTTCTCTTGTGTGCCCCCCTCACCCCCTTGCCTTGTAGGGATTTGCATTAGCTCAGAGGCACTGGTTTTGGCCCAGCACAATTAATGAAAGATGAGTGTTAAAGAAGTTACTACTTTGGTCCTCTGGGTAGTTTCTTGTTCTTCTTAGATGGACTTTTCACCCAGTCTGTCTTTACTTTTTTGTTGGATGTGGATTCAGGAAATTTAAAAAGCTTGTTTTAAATCTAGCCTTCAGCAAACGTAATTGAAAAGGAAAAGTTTCTGTTTGCTGTTGCAGAAAGCCTGCTTCCCTTCTCCCTCACCCCTCCAATTGGTACATTTCTTAATACTCAGGAAGAAGTGAATTTTAGGCTATCCATGTTTCTATCCCTTCATTAGTGAGTATAATGAAGAGGTGCAAGGATTTGATGTGGTTTGCCAAATTCTTAGGGAACACAAAAAACACATACTTAGCGATTCATGTTTTTTGAAAATCTTTGTACATTATTTGGGAACAATTTCTTTTACTAGAAAGTTCATTTTCTGGGCTCTTCATTTTGCTGTGCATAATTTGAGAAGACTCTATCTATCTGTCCTTGTCGTTGGTATTTGAAGGATATGCAGTGTATATTCTGAATAGACCAGTCATGACCCTTGGGAGGCCTTTCCTTGGTGAGCATATCTTCAGAAACAGAGGTAATCAAGATCTGTCGCCAAGAATTTTCTTTCTTTTCGAAGCCTCATTTCCACATGTCAAATATAATATAGGCCCATAAACTCTGGCAAGTGCTTTCATTTAACCATCCAAACAGTTTTTGTTTCAGTTCCAAAAAAGGTAATTTGCCCTCCTCCCATTAAATACTTAGGTTCCTTCCTTCCTCCCTCCTCATTTCGTTTCTTTTCTGTTCTTTTCCTTTTTTTTTTCTTTTCTTTTCTTACTTTCTTTCTTTCTTTCTTTCTCTCTCTCTCTCTTTCTCTTTCTCTTTCTCTCTTTCTTTCTCTTTCTTTTTTTGAGGGAGAGTGGAGTCATTCATTGCTCTTGAGTTCTCTTTAGTGTTCATAGGTGGGAGTTTCAGAAATTAATACATTCAGCATATAATAACAAATACCAACGTTAGATTTTTATGGAGTTTGGAAAGCTCTGATAGAAACATATATAGGTGGGCATCTACTTGACTTATAAGGGTAGCATGAGAGAATTAGAAATGTTTTGATATTAAAAGTTGCAGCATCAGACAAGACTTTAAAAAGACTCTAGAAAGAGATGCAGAGAAACTGTTGACTGTGGTTATCTTTGGACAGTAAATACAGGTTTCATGTTCTACCTTGACATTAAAAAAAAACTAATTAAAAAACCAGAAGGGTAGTCATGTGTCTGTTTCCCAAACTAATGACAGTAAGCAAACTACTGAAAAAAAATGAGCCATTGACCATTGGTGATCATTAGAGTTAGCCTTTATGGAATCAGTTGTAACATGAGGAAATATACACAGGATTCTTTTCATACAGCATAAATGCTCAAAGTAATTAATCAAAGTATTATTTGATGTATGTATGTTTGTCCTTCTATCCTTCCATCGATAGACCCATCATTTGTCTGTGACAGTCAAGGAAGAAAAATTCAGCTTGTCACCTCTTTAATATAATTGGTTTCTTTTCTATAAGGAAAGAGCTCTAATTGCTCATCTATTTAGATAACCTTGGAAAAAGCATTATTTTGATGTTCAGCAGAAGGGTAAAGTACTTAACATTCAGAAATGGTATTGGGGCACTGAAAAGATAAATTCTGTTGGTGTGAAATCTTTTATTTTCTCTGTTTTCTGAGACATAGTACTTATCTTGGTGATTTTATTGCACAAAGAACTCTGCTTCTTGGCTGTCATACACCACACTTTAATGAGTTAGAGCTACATGGTAATTTGTGACTTGTGCTATTTCTTTTTCTAATTAACTCATCAATATCATGCCCATTCTGCATCACTTTACTTGAGAATTGAAAATTTTTCTTTTCTTTTCTTCCCCTTCCTTCCCTTCCTCCCTTCCCTCCCTCCCTCCCTTCCTTCCTCCCTTCCTTCCTTCCTTCCTTCCTTCCTTCATAATGCCATAAGAGAACCAAGAGAGCTTAGTGGCTTGCATTCCATTAGCGGGATAAAAAGATATTGAATTGGCTTTTGCTGCTTAACAAACCACTTTGCTGCTTAACAAAACCACTCTAAAACTTGGTGGCTTAAAACAACAGACAGCCATTTATTTAGCTCATCATGCTGTGGTTTGGCAGTTTGGACTGGGCGCAGCTGTGTGATGGTCCTGGTCTCTGCTGGACTCCCTGGTCTCTGCTGGACTGCACCTGCAGTCAGCTGGCGGCTGATGGTCTCATTCATGTATCTGATCGTTGGTTGACGGTTGGTTGGTTGTGGCTACCAGAGTGTCTTGGCTGTGTGAGCCTCCTCATCCAGCCGGGAAGCCTGCACTTCTTTACATGGTGGGTTGTGAGATTCTCTGGAGCAGTAAGAGAGGGCAAGCGCAAATGCTTGAGTACTTTTCAGTTCTCTCCTTGCATCGTGTTTACAGTTATCCCATTGGCCAAAGCAAGTTACAAGCCATTTGAAATTCCAAGAGTGGAGAAAGACTCCATCTCTTTGTGGGTGGAGCCCCAAAATGATGCTGCCATGGCATGAATGCAGGAGGGGAAGGATTTGTGGCCAGTTCTGCGACCTGCCATAGAGATTCTGAGGGCTGAAGATCTTGGTTCAGTGGACAGTGTCTATTTTGAAATACCTCTAACTACTTCTTACTTTCTCCCGTGCTGCCTCTAAGTCTGAACCACTAAGTGTTTGCCTCCTAAACAGGGTCCCTGCTTCACACTTGCGCTCTGTGCTCTACATAGTGGCCAGAGCAAACTTCAAATTAGGAGTCAGAACATGTTCAGAACCTTCCATTGGCTTCCCGTTTCATTCACAATAAAATTTAAATAACCTACTGAGGCTGCAAGACTACCTGATGTGCTCCTTTCTTTGACCTCATCTCCTCTACTCTTCTCTCCTCCTGTCCCAGCTTCCTTGCTGTCAGTCAGAGCCCCTAAACCGGCCCTTGCCTCAGGGCTTTGCATTGACTGTTTTCTCAGCCAGATATTTGGTGGCTCCCTCTACTTTCCTTTAGGTCCCTCTTTATAAATCCCTTTCTCAGAGAGGCCTTCATTAATATCCCTACATAAAATAAAATCTTTCCTAACAATTTCTCGCTTGCTTTATTGTACTCCATGGCATTTATCATTACCTGACATTTGTTTGTTTTCTGTCTCTTCCTTGAGGGGCGGCGACTTTGAGTGTTATCCCCAGCGCCCACAGTGGTCTGCTGTGGCGTTTATTCTCCCCAGGCTTCAGTGGAATGGCTGCGAAGTGCACCTGGTGTTAGTGGTGGCTCTTCTCTTCTCTAGAGCTGGTGAGGCCCGTGTTCCATGGATCTTGGGCTAGAGGCAACCTGTTTTCCCCTTGCCTGACGCTCAGCTGGACTGGTGTAATGATAATGAAGTGTTCATCCTATTCCCCTTTAAAAAATTTAGGCAATTTTAATTTGATGGATTTGGGATCATTTTCCTTTATAAATAGTTTTAGAAATAGAGTCTGTCACTTGCTGATGGTTTGTGTAAATGCATAGATCTACATACGTGTTTTGGAGAGAGTGGCACACAGCAAACCCTCAGGCTAGCCCTGGAGGCTCAGGTAGTCGTGGTTTTAATGCCATCTTCCTGTACTCCCGAAATTCCTCAGTCCCCCACCCCTCTTTTCCTCAGACCTGTGTACCAAAGTACTTAGGCCCCACTGGACTGGACTTGCTCTGAGCTCCTTGGAGAGTTGCTGTTCTTCAAGTGTAATTTGTCTCTCAGATGGCTTTCCTATAGCCGTCTCGGGCTTGGAATCGGAGTTCTGTTAGTCCATGGGGGTTGACCATTGCAGCTATATGTTTGTGACAGATAGTCCAACCTCTAACTTGGAAAAATGAGATGGGACGGAAATGAGTAGGAGGAAGGGCAGTGGAGCCTAGTAAAACCTCTGCATCACAGAATATTTAAAAATAAAGACAATTCTATGACTTTTAAATTGTAGCGCACACGGTAGACTAACACATAAGGGGGACATAATGAACCATGTAAGCAGCAGTCATGGAAATGTTTACAATTCACAACAGGCCTACTGAATAAGCTAAGAATTTTAAGTGGCAAAGTCTAGGTAGGGGTTATTTGTCTCAGAATTTGAGGGCTAATCCAGAGAACGTGAGGAATCAGTAACTTCTTGATTTTTATATTACATTTCCACTGTTGGTAAGGACCTAAAAATGTGCAGGTGCAGACTGACTTGAGCTTGCTTCTAGAAGCACATTCTCCGAATGTGGAGCTGAGACCTGCTTTGGCTCCTGTCCTCTGACTGTCCCGGTTAGCATTTTGGAAACACCTTCCCCCATCTTAGAAAGCGGATGGGTATGTGTTCACTTTCGTTACCCCGATGCTGATTGAGTTCGAAAGCTGGGAGACAACGGCGGGGTTTCAAATAATTTCATGGAAAGAGAGTGCTGATACTAACAGCAGGGTTGTAGGACCATCCTGGGTTCTGGCGGCTCATGCATGACAGGAAGGGCTGGGTTAAGAACATGCACTTTGGAGACAGACCGGCTAGGGTTTTAGTCTAGTTTTTGCCACTTACTATTTGAGTGATCTGAAATAAGTTATTTAAACTTCTCTACATCTCACCTTCCTTCGTGATATAAAAGGAGGTCTTGGAGGCGCCTGGCTGGCTTAGTCAGCTTAGTCTTGATCTCAGGGTTGTGAGTTCAAGCCCCACGCTGGGTGTGGAACCTACTTAAAAAAAAAAAAAAGGATGGGGTGCCTGTGGTGCTCACTGCTTCTTCATCTTAATTTTTCTCTTCCCATGTTCTAAAATGCCTACCTTCTTTCTTACTGGTTTTTGCTTAAACACTTTCAGTGAGATATAATTTACATACCATACCATTCTCCCATTTAAAGGGTTCAGTACATTCACAAGTTGTGCAACTGTTTACTGCTCTCTCATTTTAGAACATTTTTGTTCCTTCTAAAAGAAACTCTACTTGTTTTTGGTTATTTCTCCTTCTCCTACTTCCACCCTGTCACTCCCAGCCCTAGGTCACCATCATTCACTTTTCTGGGTACAGATTTGCCTGTTCTGGACATTTCATATGAATAGAATCATGTATTATGTGACCTTTTGTAACTGATTTCACTTAGGATAATATTTTCCAGGTTCACCAATGGTGTACTATGTATCATTCCTTTAAATTAATAATAATTGCGTTGTACTACATTTTGTTTATATATTCATCAGTTGATGAACATTCAGGATTTTTTACTTTGGCTCTATGAATAATGCTACTTTGTTTTTGTGTGGACGTGTTCTCAGTGTTTTTGGGTAATACTTTAGGAGTGGAATTGCTGGGTCATATGGTAACTCTATGTTTAACTTTTTGGGGAACTGCCGAGCTGTTTCTTTCCAAAGTGGCTACACCACTTTGCATTCCTACTAGCCATCTAAGGGCTCCAGTTTCTCTCCATCCCTGCCAACACTTGTTATTTTTTGTCTTTTTGATTCTAGCCATTCAGTTGGGTATGATTTGCATTTCCCTGGTGGCTCATGATGCTGAGCATCTTTTCATGTTTTTATTGGCCATTTGTGTATCTTTGGAGAAAAGTCTGTTCAAATCATTTGCCCATTTTTGGTTTGTTTTCTTGTTATCAAATGTTAAGAAATCTTGAGTACAAGTCCCTTATCAGATATATGATTTATAAATATACAAATTTATATTATTATTAAAATTTTTTTTACTGATTTATTTATTTTTGAGAGGGGGAGGGGCAGAAAAAGAGGGAGACCCAGAATCCCAAGCAGGCTCCACACTCTGAGCTGTCAGCACAGAGCCTGACTTGAGGCCCAAACCCATGAACGACGAGATCATGACCTGAGCCGAAGTTGAACGCTTAACCAACCGAGTTAGCCCCGCCACGTGCCCCTGTGTGAGTTTATATTTATGTAAATATATGTAAATTTGCCGTTCAGCCATTTATCTTTTTGCTTTCTTGATGGTGTCCTTAGAAGCAGAAATGTTTTTGGTCTTGATGAAGTCATTTATTAATTTTCTCTTTTATTGCTTGTGCATTTATTACTGGTTTTAAATCCCTAACTGTTCCGCAGAATATTGGGCTAGGAACCAGAGCACCCGGGTTTTAGTGTTGCCACTAATGAGCTGGTTGACATTGGGCACGTAATGTCTGCTCCCCCTGCCTACACCATTCTTTCCTCTGCAAAAGTAATCTTTTCCTAAAAAATCCAAGCTGATCGTATCACTTCCCTCTTCCTAAATGCTCATTGGTGTCCTGTTGTCCATAACTGATAAAATCCAAACAGTTATGCTTGGCCTTGAAAGCTCTCTGACAAGCTGGCGTGCTATTTCTTTAGTGTATTCTCTCTGCAGTCTCCACTCCAGACTTGCACACACATAGAAACCTCTCATACTCCTTTCCTAGGTCATGAATCTACGTGTGCTTTTTCTGTTGGTGGAGGATGCCTCCCCTACCCCCTACTCTGTTTTATGTCATAAGCTCCCCATTTAGCCTTTCAGAATCCAGGGCAAATGTTCATTGTTGTGTCCATGCAGTGCCTGGCAGATAGTACGTGCTTAGCAAATATTTGTTAAGTGAATGAACAATTGAAAGAAACACTACCTTTTCTTGATAGCCTCGCTTGGCTTCTTACACAAAGTTGTCATTTCCTTTCTCGGATCCTACAGCGTATACCTTCTCATACCTGTTGTACTCCTGCTCTCTTTGGTAGTTTGTTTTACTGTCTTTCTCCCCTGCCCAGTAATACCTTGGTAGGCAGGTGCTATGTTCATTATGATCCAAGCCTGAACAAGTGTAGTAGGGTCATAATTATAAGGACGTCAGTAATTGTTGCCTGTGAATGGATGAGTTGCTTTGGGGAGTTCTGTACAGTGAAAGGGGGGATGCATCTGGTCTAAATTGTTGGTTTTCAGCTTTCATGAACCAGTTTAGATAAGACCATAGAGTATATGCAGATGGATGTGAGGAGTTAAATCCTTAGAAAAAGAGATTTTCAGGGCGCCTGGGTGGCTCAGTTGGTTGAACGTCCAGCTTCAGCTCAGGTCATGATCTCACGGTTTGTGGGTTCAAGCCCCGCGTCAGGCTCTATGCTGACCACTAGCTCAGAGCCTGGAGGCTGCTTCAGATTCTGTATCTCTTCCTCTCTCTGACCCTCCGCTGCTCGCACTCTCTCTCAAAAATAAATAAAAAGCATAAAAAAATTAAAAAGAAAAAGAGATTTTCCAGGTGCAGTCCAAACTCTGACAGAGAGTGGACACTAGCTCCATGACCACTGCCTCCCTTGCCTGATGTGTGGGGAAGGTGTGGGGAGAGCTGAGTGGATGGTGAACGGCTGAGTGTGTGAGCAGATTGTTACTGCTTTTTCAGAACACACACCCACTGTCCATGTGGACTTCCTCGGTTTTAGAGTAGTTACTGCCATGTTTAATTCTCTTCTTAACCTTTGAGGTGCAAAGCTGCTTTTGGCATCTTTGGAATTGTCCTTGGGAGTTACCAGATTACATGTTCCTACTAATGCTTAATGCTGTAAGACTTCTTTCATCTCTGAGATTTCATGGTTCAAGACTTTGTCTTCCCCATGTAATATTTCTTGATTACTTTAGTCCTCAGTAATTTCTCTTTTCTTACCCTAAGTCGTGTAAGACATATTCATGTGTACTGGACCCTTTCATTCATTTGTTCGTTCATTCATTCAGCAAACATTGTACTAGGAACCTGGAAATGCTGGAGTGACAAAGATGACTATAACAGCATTCATTTGAGTGTGTAATGAACACATATTTTAGGCTATGCCCTAGGGATTAAAATGTGAAGAAGATAGGTGACAAGCCTCTTGCATTTTGAAGGTTGTTGCTTTTCATGGGTGTTGGTTTTCCATCCCCAATTAGACTGTTTCCAAGGGAGGCAAAGGGAGAGAGAGAGAGATGGGGAGAATCCCAGGCAGGCTCCATGCTCAGCACTCCTTGGAGTCTGATATGGGGCTTGATCTCATCACCAGAAGATGATGACCCGAGCCAGAATTAAGAGTCGGACACCCAACTGACTGAGCCAACCAGGCACCCCTAAGCTATGTTTTTTATATTTCATTCCCCTGATTATCTTAATATGCCATATAAATAGTTCTCAAGGATTGCTTGATTGACTTCTTGGTTGGGGTTCTTTTGATTGCCAAGAAAAACTTCTGTTGTCAAGAAAACATGAAGCCTGTTTAGTGAAATCAGCACTGTGAAGTTTATAATCCATACACTGTGTACAGGTCTCACAAGTGGTTACTTGAGAACAGTGGTGGAGTGGCTAATTTTTTTTCTCCCCATTTGGAAGTAGCTGGGAGAGTTATTTAGAACTAACTTCTCATACTCCCTATTCATTTCTGAATGATGAATGTACATATTCCAATTTTGGACTCAGGACAGTGGCATGTGATTTTGGTACTGCATGCTTAATCGGAACTTCACAGAGTTTTTCTGTTTTTTGTTTTCCTTTTGCAGTCAGGACTATGCCTTAAAGCAGAATTTTGTTTGTTTGTTTGAGTTGATAGGTGTTTTTTCCAAGTGGTTTTCTTCATTCTGCCATCTGAGCCTTTTAATAAAGGTGTTCAAAGCCCTCATGCAATTCTCAGTTTTATTTTATGTAGAGGAGTCAGACTATAATTTTTAGATGTGAAACTCATTAAAATACATAATACAGTAACATGATTTTGGGGAATGAGAGTAGTAGGGAGGATTAAAATAGTATCTTTAAAACCAACTGTCTTCCTGGGGCTCCTTGGGTGGCTCAGTAGATTTAAGCCTCTGACTCTTGATGTCGACTCAGGTCATAATCTCACCGTTTGTGAGATCGAGCCCTGAGTTGGGCTCTGTGCTGACAGCATGGAGCCTGTTTGAGACTGTCTTTCTCTCTTTTTCTCTCTCTCTGCCCCTTCTCTGCTCATGCACATACACTCTGTCCCTGAAAAGAAATAAACTTAAAAAGTCAACTGTCTTCCTTGCAACATTTAAAATGTGACTTAAATGTAATGTACTCATTTTTGCCCTTGCTGCTTTCATTATGTTACCTTCTTGCTGGGGAGCAGTTGTTCTCAGACTTGAGTATGCAGAAGAACCACCCGAGGAATTCTGGGGAGGGGGTTGTCACTTTGCCCCAGCCCTCCCCAGTGGTTCTGATCAGGACATCATGGCTGAACCCCTGCAGGCCAGATGCTTTGCAGGCTGTGAGCCAGGGCTGGACCGTGGTTTGGAAGCCTCACAGTATTCCTTTCTAACCTCTTATTGCTCCTCCCACACAGGCCAGCTGGCCTGTCCTCAGCCTGCTGCCCCGAGTTCTTCAGTGGCCACCATGCCTTTGCCCTGTCATTACTACCCAAGATGGAAATGCATCTCCTGTCTTTCTCTTTTTTTATTTTATATATGTATGTATTTATTTTTATTATTTTCTTAAAGACTGTATCCTTTTTTTTTTTTTTAAGTTTATTTTGGGAATGAGAGAGCAGGGGAGGAGCAGAGAGAGAGGGCGAGAGAATCACTAGCAGGCATCATACTGCCTGTGTAGAGCCTGATGTCAGGCTTGAACCTATGAACTGTGAGATCATGACCTGAGCCAAAATCCAGAGTCAGACGTTTAACCCTACTAAGTCACCCAGGTGCGCCTCTCTTTTATTTTTTAATGATATTATTTTAAGTAATTCCTACACCCAACATGGGGTTTGTACTCACAAGATCAGGAGTCACACGGTCCACTGACGGAGCCTGCCAGTCACCCCATCTGTCTCCTTAGAGCTCAGCTCACAAGGTGGGCTTCCTGGTAAGCTGTCTCTTGTAGGTTAGCCCACCCTGATGATTCCTTCCTCTAAACTCCTCTGTGTATATTGTAGTTTTAAAAAAATTGTCAACATTTAGACGTCAGGAACTACGTACAGGAAGTATTTTTCACTCTCATGGTAATGACTGGTTGGAGCTGATTCTCAGCATTTGCTACAGTTTTCAAGTCTTACTTGTTCGTTGCCTCCTTTATTCTGGATAAGGGTCATTCATTTGTTGTTTATCTTCACCTTTGTGTTGCTGCCTTATTTTCATGGAGCTGGTTTTTGCTCGTAATCTTTCCTTATTTGGCTCTTAGGAATATTGAGTGCGTAATTCTTGGTTTATAGTCCGTGTTGCTCATTGGACCATTCCCAGATATTTGCCTGCCTTACTTAGTGTATGTTTCAGAAGTGCAGCTTCCCGGGTTGTGTCGGGGACTGCCATGTTTCTGTCTGCCTCAAGGCAAGGATTATTCACTCAGCAGAGTGAGCAGTAAACAAGATTTGCATCTGGAAGTTGGCGACATTCATGCTGAGACAGACCAGAGGGCCTAGGTGCAT
>PJEM01014747.1:0-33418 GCA_004023845.1 Helogale parvula | reverse complement strand
TTCTGAGGAGCCTGACCCGTGAGTGTGGCTCCAGAAAGGTGTTCTTTGTTTTGTTTTATTTTATTTTATTTTTTAATGTTTATTTATTTTTGAGAGAGAGAGAGCACCGAGCAGGAGAGGGACAGAAAGAGAGAGGGGGAGTCACAGCATCTGAAGCAGGCTCCAGGCTCTCACCTGTCAGCATAGAGCCTGACGTGGGGCTCAAACCCATGAACTGTGAGATCATGACCTGAGCTAAAGTCGGATGTTTAAACAACTGAGCCACCCAGGCGCCCCTGTTTGTTTGTTTCAATTAGTGCTTGGGAATGAGCAAAATTCCTAGGACAACTCCAGGCTTTCACAGGCTGTGGAACTGATGTGGTACAAGCCAGATCAGAAGGCTTGCAAAGGGCTTCCTAGGTTACAGGAAACTAGACTAGGGTATTGATATGATGTGAAGACAGGACAAGGCTGGCAAATACGAAGTCCCAGAGAAGTGGAGGAGAGAAATCTAGAACCTCAGCAGGGCGTGGGACCTCTTAGGCTCTGTGGCCGTGGTGGAGTCCTCTCCTCCACCCTTGGAAACCCTTTGCAACTATTTAGTCATTCCATGATGCAGGCGCGGAACACTCTAGAACAGAGCGCACATCTCAGTGCCCATTGCCTAAGACAGCGGTGCTTCAGATGATGAAAAACTATCTCCTTTTTTTCTGGAGACAGTGAGACATGGGGCTCCAATTCCGTTTTTTATTCTCAGGGTATGGTTGGGGTCCTCTCCCTATTCTTCTTCTTCCTGTAGGGCAGCCAATTACTACCTGTCTTTCAGAATGAAGGCGAGACTGGCAAGGTAAGGGAGGCAAGGCTCAGATCTATTGAGATTGACTTTTGATTTTCCTGTTCCTCCTTCCGACTTCGCAAGTAAATTCTGTTGGCGCCAAGGGCCATCTGACATGAGAACACTTAAGAGAGATAACACGCTCACGTGGGAATGGTTTAGAATGGTGACTGGGGTTTCCGTCTCACAGACCATCTTTCTTGGTCTGATTGAAGGCTCTGGGGTAAAGCCCCAAACTCGGTGACCCAGTGACCATGGGTTGGATTCGGGGAGTTCAGGACACACGAAGGAGAATAGTGTGCTCTCACATTTGCTCGCCAACTGCCTTCCTATCTTTGGCATCTCTGGAATAAGTGTTTCCCTTGTATTGGGGACAATCTCAAGGGCAATGTTGAGCTTCTGAAAGCCCCTGGAGAGACGTCAGAGCCCCCTCTCCATTATGGAGCAGAATTCTGATGGAGCATCAAGTAATTGTAGGCCTGAGACTTCGCGCCCCTCTTCATCTAAGGATCACCAACTCAAATATCAATTGAGGATCGTGGTCAAGAAACCCTTCTTTGAGTTTTTCAAAAAGGAAAAATAGGAATCCACTTTAAAGGTGAATGTCTTGTTCCAGACAACATGATGCATTTCTTTCTGTTTCTACTAAATGAATACGGGTGCAAACTCTAGACGTTGTAAACACATGAAGGCTCAGAGAAGGATGTAGGTCAGCTGGAGACCCCAGGACTCAAGGAACAACGTGGCTCTAAGTTCTCTGGGTTTTCTGTGCCTCATTATTTCCAGGTTGGCTGTAACCCAGTCCACCTGTCCTGAAGCTGGCAACTCAGAAATGCCAATGGACACAGACAAAAACAGGCCCATAAAAGCCTTCTGTCTCTAGCCAAAGGACTAAGAGGTATGGTCTGGAAAGATGGAAAATGTTTTGATAATTACTCTGATCCGGTTAAACAAAACATGCCTCTTCCTCATCCCCAGCAACCTAGCTTCTACCCTCATCTCGTGCTCTCTCCACTCTTATTCAACATGGTGCTCAAGTCCTAGCCAGTGCGTTAGAGCAAGAAAAGGAAATAAAAGGCATAAAGCTTAGAAAAGAATACAACTATCTGCAGATGACATGCTGGCTTATATAGAAAACCCCTATAAGTCTACATAAAAATTTCTAGAATGAATTCATGAACTAAGTAAGGCTGCAGGTAGATAAACATATAAAAGTAAATTGTATTTATTTTTATTAAAAATTTTTTTAATGCTTATTTTTAAGAGAGACAGAGCACGAGCAGGGGAATGGCACAGAGGGAGGGAGACACAGAATCTGGACAGACTCCAGGCTCCGAGCTGTCAGCACAGAGCCTGACGCGGGACTCGAACTCACAAACTGTGAGATCATGACCTGAGCTGAAGTTGGACACTCAACCAACTGAGCTACCAAGGCATCCTGTAAAGTAAATTGTATTTCTATATGTTGGCAATGAATGCACAGAAACTGCCATAACATGCCATTTATGATTACTTAAAAAAAGATATATTTAGGTTCCAACAGAACTTGTAAAGACCTGATGCTGAAAGGTACAAAATGCTAATGAAAGAAATTGAAGATTTAAATAAACGGAGAGACATTTCATGTTCATGGATTGAATGACTCAAAATAGAAAAGATGTCACTTCTCCCCAAATTAATCTATAGATCAACACAATTCCTATTAAAATCCCAGCAAGATTTATTTGTAGAAACAGGCAAACTTATTCTAAAATTTATATGGAGGGGCGCCGGGGTGGCTGTCGGTTAAGCATCGGACTTCGGCTCAGGTCATGATCTCACAGTCTGTGGGTTTGAGCCCCACGTCGGGCTCTGTGTTGACAGCTCAGAGCCTGGAGCCTGCTTCAGATTCTGTGTCCCCCTCTCTCTCTGCCTTTCTCCCCTCACTCTCTGTCTCTCTCTCTCAAAATAAAATAAAGACATAAAAAAATTTATATGGAAAGGCAAAGGAACAAGTGTAGCTAAAAACATTTTTAAAAAGAAGTGAGAAAAATCAGCCCACCTGATTTTAAATTTTACTATATGGCTATAATAATTAAGGCAAATTATGTAGACATATAGATCAATATAATACAATAGAAAACCCAGAAATAAACCACACTGATTTTTGATAAAGATGCAAAAGTACTTCAGTGGAGGAAGGACCATCTTTTTATTTATCTATTTATTTATTATTTTCTTTTAAAATTTAATTTTTTCAACGTCTGTTTTTGAGACACAGAGAGATACAGTGTGCAAACAGGGGAGGGGCAGAGTGCAAGAGAGACACAGAATCTGAAGCAGCTCCAGGGTGGGGGCTTTCAGTACAGAGCCCCACGTGGGGCTGGAACCCACCAACTGTGAGATCATGGCCTGAGCCGAAGTCCGAAGCTTAACCGACTGAGCCCCCAGGCACTCCTAGGACCCTCTTTTTAAACCAATGATGTTGGAGCGTTTGCATATTCATAGTTCAAAACAAAAACAATCCTCCAACCAATCCTCAACCTTTTAAACCTCACAACTATATAAAATTTAACTTAAGATGGGTCATAGATTTAAATGTAAAACACAAAACTATAAAATTTTTAGGGGCACCTAGGTGGCTCAGTCAGTTAGGTGTCCGACTCCTGATTTCAACTCAGGTCATGATCCCGCAGTTTGTGAGCTTAAGCCCTGTGTCAGGCTCTGTCAGAGTGGAGCCTGCTTGGGATTCTCTCTCTGCTCTTCCCCCGCTCACACTCTCTCTCAGATAAATAAGTGAACATTATAAAAATATTGGAATCCATCAAAATTTAAGCTTTTGCTTTGTGAAAGAACTTGTTAAGAAAATACAAGCTACATGGAGAAAATATTTGCAAACCACATGTATGTCAAAGGACACATATCTAAATATATAAAGAAATCCCCAAAATTCAACAATTATCCAATTAGAAAATGGGCAAAAGTCATGAAGTCAAAAGTCATGATTTCACTGGGAAGGACATTCAGATGGCAAATAAACACGCGAAAGCATGTTGCACACCACTGGTCATTAGGAAAACACAAAGAAGGGCCATGATGAGCTATCGCTATGCGACGATTTGAATAGCTAAAAATTAAAAAAAAAATGTTATGCCAAATGCTGGCAAGGATGCAGAGAAACGGTTCTCACAAATTGCTGGTGGGAACGTAACATGGTACTGCCCCTCTGGAAAACGGTTTGACAATTTCTTAAAAATGAAACATGAACTTCTGGAATGACCCCAGGAATCACACTTCCGGACATTTGCTCCAGAGAAATGAAACTTCGGTCCATACAAAAACCAGAACATGAATGTCCTTAGCAGCTTTATTTGTTTTTAAAATATTTTTAATTTTAAAAAATTTATTCATTTATTTTTTATTTTTTTAATAGTTTATTACCAAGTTGGTTTCCATACAACACCCAGTGCTCTTCCCCACAAGTGCCCCCTCCATGACCATCACCCGCCTTCCCCTTCCCTCCTCCTTCTTCAGCCCTCAATTTGCTTTCAGTATTCAAACAGTCCCAAACAGGAAGCAACCAAAATATCTTTCAGTGAGTGAAAGGCTCAGCAGGTCCATCCACACCATGGAATGCAATAAAAAGGAACAAATTATTGATACCCCCAACTTAGATGGATCTCAAGGGCATTATGCTGAATGAAAAATGCCAGTCTCAAAGGGTCACATACTCTGTGATTCTGTTTATGTAACATTCTTGAAATGACCAAATTATAGATACTGAAACAGATTAGTGGTTGCCAGGGGTTAGGGATGATGAGTGGGAGGAAGTGGGTTATGAAGGGTTAGCATGAGGGAGATCTTTGTGGTCGTAGAATAATTCTGTACCTTGATTGTAGTGGTAGTTTCAAAAATGATAAAAGTGGCAGAATGACACAGAACTGGATTAGAACATTGTACCCATGTCAGTTTCCTGATTTTGGTACTGTCATGTTATGTAACAAATAATCACTGGGGGAAACTGGGTGAAGGGTTCACAGTGCCTCTATTTTTCAACTTTCCGTGAATCTATAATTATTTTAAAAATAAAGAGTTAAGGGGCGCCTGCATGGCTCAGCTGGTTAAGCATCAGACTTGATTTCAGCTCAGGTCATGATCTCACGGTTTGTGAGTTTGAGCCCCATGTTGGGCTCTGTGCAGAGTTTTCTTGGGATTCTCGCTCTCTCATTCTCTGCTTCTCCCTTGCTTGCACTGTTTCTCTCTCAAAAATAAACACACTTAAAAAATTTTGTGTGATTCATCATCCATTTAAAAATAGGCATTTGCATATATATGCATATTTTAATATCCACTACTTTTTAGGAGGTACCCAAACATCACGACATTAAAATCTTTACTTAACTATTTATCCTGGCAGCCACTTCCTTATACCATCTGTCTTTTGACAAGGGTGTAACACTCCAGTGCGTGGATATATTTTACTCAACCACTTTTCTATTGATGGACGCTTACATTTTTTCCAATTTTCTGCTAATATATATAACACAGCAATAAAGTACTAGATGCACATATCCTTTCTTATTTTTGCCAGTGTATCTTTTGGATAGATTCCTAGAAATGAGATTGCTGGATCGAACAATAATTTTTATAGATACACAGATAGCTTTTGATTTGTTAGAAACAAAACCAAAATGAAGCAGTCAACCGGAATGCAGGATGTCCTTGTGGGAGGATGACTGTGAATTTTGACCCTTGGTTCTTTCTCACTACAGTGGGACGCTCCGTCACAGGGGTGGTCACTGTGGAGACTGGGAAGGCGAGCCTTCTGCTTGTCCCACCTGCCCCTGCCTGGTATTTGGGCAATGAGCTGAATCAGAAGCGCAGGCAAGCGCCTGGGGCGGTGCCCACAGAGTGCCCAGTTACTCCTGGGACTTGTCTGTCTTGGGGAAGCCCTGGCACCACGTCGGTGGGACCATCACCCAATCCCCTGAGATTACAGGCACCAGGCTCATTCAGCCGCCCGCGCCAGGACAGCTGGATTATCGGCAACGTTGAGGAAATGGAGAATCCGAAAAGATCGGTCTCTTTCCCAAAATGAGAACGCTAATACCGCGATTGGAGCTGGTTTCAAATCTCAGCCGGGAGAAATTCTGGAAGATTCACTAAAGATGTTTCTCTGACCTTTTCTTTCCCTTAAATTATCCAAAATCAACCAGAAAGAGAAAATGATGAAATATTTGAAGGCCTGAATCACAAAACACCAAGTCAGAGAGAGGAGGGAAGAAAGGTTCACAGCTCAGGTGGAAGATGAAGCTTAAAACTGGTTGCCAGGTGTGTGTGTGTGTGTGTGTGTGTGTGTGTGTGATCAGGTGTGTGTGTGTGAGTAGTGGTGTGAGTGTGAGTAGGTGCGCATGCGAGTGTGAGTAGGCGTGTGCATGAGTGTGAGTAGGAGTGTGAGTGAGTGTGAGTAGGGGTGTGTCAGTAGGTGTGTGTGTGAGAGTGTGAGTAGGGGTGTGTGAGTGAGTGTGAGTAGGGGTGTGTGTGTGAGTAGTGGTGTGAGTAGGTGCGCGCGAGTGTGAGTAGGCGTGTGCATGAGTGTGAGTAGGAGTGTGAGTGAGTGTGAGTAGGGGTGTGTGAGTAGGTCTGAGTGTGATTAGGGGTGTGTGTGAGTGTGTGTGTTCACACACGCTTCGTTTGCTTGAGTTTGCCATGCAGAGCGCAGGGAAGGCTCGGACGCTCTCAGATGCGCGGGAGACGGCGGAGGGGTTCTTTGAAAGCCCAGATGAGAAGCGCTTAGATGTTAGACTCTCAGTCCATTCGTGCAGGAGGCCTAGAATTTAAGCTTTGGAGAAACTGAATCAGAGGATAGGATGCTGGGCCGGGGAGGAGAGCTATGTCTTGATTTGTCCTAACAGGAAGTCAATAGGTGATAGCGAATATTGATAAATCCGGAAGTAACAGCAAATGCACACCACTTGGAGACACGATGGTAAAGCCTGAAACAAAGTAATCCGGAGTATTAAAAAGGATTGCCGAGACGAAAGTGAAGACGTGGTGCACAGACAAAACAGGGATGATCATGCGTTGGTAATCGCTGGAACTGGGTGGATGACAGGCGCGTGGAGACACAGCCTACCATTCCCTCTACTTTTGAGTATTTTTGAAAATTTCTATAATTAAAAAGTAAAAATCAAGAGCCACTTGCTGTAGTTATGCTGCTACCCTGATTACTAAACCTCCATTCGACTTTTGAAGCTGTTTGCCAGGACTTAACCCTGATAGGAAAATACCACCCAACCCGGTTTGTCCGCGCCCAAGCTCTCAGAACAATGAAGTTCTAAGCAAGACAGCTTGAGGTCCTGGGGGAGCCCCGGTGTCTGGGGCAGCCTGGGGGCTTTGGGAACGTTGTCCAGCCTCCCCGGGCTTCAGATTCCTAACCTGTACAATGAGGAGTCTGGACCAACTCCAAAGTCTGTAATATTCGGATCTAGCAGCGTTGATCTAGACCTTGGGAACAGAATGGGACAAGGTGGGCAGGAGGAAAGGGTATTAAAAATTCTCTGAGAAAATGAGGGTTAAAAAAAGAAAGCGAAGATTTGCTGCTGTCAAAGAATCTTAAATTAAGGATTGCTTCCACTTGTACTTATTTTCTTCTCCAGTGCTTTGTAATCCTCTTCAGCCAATTTAGAAAATGCCCCTCTATGCTCCGGGAGGATTATATTTCAATAGGAGCAACATTTGATTATATGGAGGAGCTTAGCAGGGACGGGTGAACACCGCGGTGACAGTGACTAATGAGAGCAGGGCCCACAGCGTGTGGATGGGGACGGAGCTGTGTGGCTGTGCTTCCACCCTTAGTTAAATCGAAGGGTCCAATTTGGTCTGCTGAACAAACATTTATGGAGGTTTATTGAACACAAAATTAATTTAGGAGACATTAATCTAAAGAGAATGCGACTGACAGCCACAGTGGCAGTGTTTAATGGAAGACAGGGTAAAAAAATGAGCCCTTCTTTTTGCTCAGAAAATACGAGTATCCCCAGGGCTTTCACAGACTCAAATCTCCTCTTTTGAACAATACAGCCTCCAAATAGACCAAGCGAGCAAAGTAGAATCCCCAGGAACCCATAATCTAAGAGAGAAACATCCTGAAGTCATGTCGGCTTCAGGATGAGGTACGTATCCATTGGCACATCTCCTCCTGCTTCTGTGTTCTTTGTACGCATGTTTGGGCCAAGTTTATGTTACCTCAGACTGTAGCCTGGCTTCTCACAGTGTGGAACCCAGACCGGCTGTCTGCATTGCCTAGGAGCTTACTGGAAAGCCAGACGCTCAGGTGCTGCCCCAGACCTGCTGAATTTGCATCTGCATCCTAACCAGTTCCCAGGTAATTTGTAAGTGCATTAGGATTGAGAAGCTCCGTTTCATAAAATTCCCTCCTTTATGAGGGAAACATGAGAACCGACTAAACTTAGTCATCCAGGAGAGGTTTCCCCCTCCAAAGGATAAAACTAAAGACCAGTGCAGAAAATCTGAAAACAAAACAACCCCCCAAAAAACCCCACAGAGATGTGCAAAGGCAAAAAATCATCTACTATCTTGTGAGCCCAATATGACCACAATGAACATTTTGGAATGTGTTCCGTGGATATGGGGTATGTTTTGAAATACAAAAGGCAGTCCCTCATTCATTCATTTAGTCGTCCAACAAACACGATGGAGTACCCAAGAGGCAGTGGGTGCTGGGGATACAGTGATGAACGAGACTGATAAAGTTTGTGGGGAAATTAACATGTAACCATATGAGCCTTAACTAATACCGTACCAGGGATGGCAGCCTCCTGTCTCCACTTACCCAGTCTCTGCCTTCTTGTCCCCTATGTCTGTGTGTCTGGCCCTCAGCTCCAGAGAGGCAGGCTTCCCCTGCTCTTCCCTCATTGGCCTTCCCTCATCCGGACATTTCCCCTCTAATCTCCCTTTTCTTAAGTCTTGTTAATTATAAGATTACCGACATTTACTAAGTGCTTACAAAGTACTAGGCACGGTACTAAGTATTTTGCATGTATTATCTTTTATCCTGGCAGCAATCCTATCAGGTAGATACTACAATTAGCATCTTCATTGTACGGCTCAGGAAATTGCCCAGGGTCACCCAGATAGTAACTGCTGGTCAAACTCCAGGGCTATCATTGAGTGGACACATGGATTCATGCTAGAGCGTTAATGGATAGTAACTAGCACATGTCTCATCTGGGCACTTAAGAGCGAACTGCCAGAGAGCAGACAAGATACCTCACCCAAAAGAATGAATCTCTACTTGTAACATTTTAGAAAGAGGAGAAGATCAAGTAGGGGTGGACAGATGTTAGAAGAGGATCTTCCATGTACACCTTATTTCAGATCACTTAGTTTTTTAGTGATTGTATGGCTTTGTTAGAGCTAAATGGGAAAACACCAAAAGGACATTCCAGTAATCGATTCTAAAAGCCTTTTTAGAAATTGGACCTACAACCTTGTCTGTTTTAAGGCAAATGTTCTTAACTCGAAGTCTCCTCTTCAATCTTCAGGGCTCAACCAAAACTTTCTGCTCTTTGAAGTCTTTCCTGCGTTACCCAGGATGAGCCTACCCTTCCCTCCTGTCACATGGTCTTTCAACCACCTAGTTGTAGAACCTGGCCTCTCCAGGCCTCGGCCTCCTCATCTCTGAGATGGGAATTATCACAGGGTCTGTAGCACAGGACTGTGGCAAAAGACTGCAGGAGGTCTGTTTGCAGTTCCGTGGCCAGCCTTCATGTGGGAAATGCTTCATCATGGTGTTTATTGTTCTTTTCATAGTGCAGCTTTTTATTTGCACGTCTCTATCTCCTTTTTGACTTTCAAAGAGCAAGCACTAAATCTTACTCATTTTTTTTATACCTCAAAGAGCAAAGACAGACCCAGAATTGGTGTGCAATGAATAGAAATACTAGCAGAAAAGAAAAAGAACATTATATTACGTAAAAAAATGAAGAGCAGGATTTCATATATTGCGATGCCTCATGCTCTGGAGCACAGACATGGAAGAGGACAGTTGACATTTATGGACAGTTGAATGAATGTTTTGCATGTTTCCAAAGCATCGAAGAGAAATCCTGATGAAATATCTGGTGATCTTGCCTCTCCCTTTATATTTGTGGCTATAGTGAATGGTTTAAAATATTCTTCAGTGTCAGGTTTTGAAGTTACAGATTTAAAGAGAACTCGTCATTGGTTTAGGGGAAATGCAAACTGATCAGTGAGTTGAAGAAATGCCTAGAAGAAAAGGTTAAAGGATCCAGTATTAGTTGATATTAGAAGAGAAAACCTTTTCAGTAATTCCACTACTGGGTATGTACCCTAAGAAAACAAATACAAATTTGAAAAGATACATGCACCCCAATGTTTATTGCAGCATTATTTACAATAGTCAAGATATGAAAGTAACGTAAATGTCCACTGATAGATTAATGAGTAAAGAAAAAGTGGAATGAGATCTTGACATTTGTGACAACATGGGCAGATCTAGAGGGTTTTGGGCTAAGTGAAATAAGTCCAACAGAGAAAGACAAATACCACATCATTCTACATGTATTTAAAATCTAGAAAACAAAACAAACAAAAGCCAGACCCTTCAGGACAGAGAACAAACTGGTGGTGGAGATGGATGGGGGGATGTGAGAAATTAGATAAAGAGGATTAAGAGGTGCAAGCTTCCAGTTATAAAATAAATAAATCATGTCCCCATGATGATGAAAAGTGCAGTATGGAGAACGTAGTCAATAATATTACAATAGCTCTGTGTGGTGATGGACGGTGACTACACTTATCCTGGTGAGTACTGAGTAAGGTGCAGAATCGTCAAATCAGTATGTTGTATATGCGAAACTAATGTAATACTGCATGTCAATTATGCTTCAATATTTAAAAAATAGACAAAAAGGAAAGTAAAAGAAAGAGAAACAAAAAAGCCCCCAGAAGACATAGAAAACAAATAGATGGCGGTTGTAAATCCAACTATTTCAGTAATAATATTAAATGTATATGGATTAAAAATCCAATCAAAAGCCAGAGACTTCCAGATTGGAAAAAGAAACAAAATCCAACTATATTCCATCTATAAGAGACACATTTTGGATTCAAGCATAGAAACAGATTGAAAACGAAGGATGGGAAAAGGTAGAGCATGCAAACAGAAACCACGAAGAAGCTGGAATTTTAGCTAAATTAATATTAGATGATAGACTTTTACAAGTGTTACTAGAGATAACGAAAAAAACCTCTTTAGACTAAACTGATAATATTACTAATGTGATAGGAAAATTGTGTGTGTGTGTGTGTGTGTGTGTGTGTGCGTGTGTGTTGTGCCATGTGTCTATATTCACAAAGAATAGGGTTGTATGTCTCAAGTCATGATTATATTGATTTGGGCATAGACTGCTGTCACTTCCAGTACTAGTAGTGACAAAGTGAGGGGACACTGGTAGTTGGGGGCTTTAGACCTGCTCTAAGGGTTTTATATTTGATATAAGGGAATTTATAAGCAGGGGTCTTTTGAGACAGTCCTTAGCTGTTACCTGCTTCCTAGGTTATAGAGAAAGGTCTAGGGAGTAGTTTTTATCTGACTATTTTTTTTAAAATATGAGTTTTAGTACTATAACAAAAAACCCTGGTTAATGAATTTCTTGGGGAATTTTATGCAGATAAAATACGAACAGAACACAACTAGAAATTAATTCCACAGATGTCTTAGGTTATTATTATCAGAGGAAGGTCTGTATTCTCGAAGGACTAATGATGGCCTATGACAATTTTAAACCTCAAGATTAAATATTAGTAACACTATAATTATAATGTTAAATTTCTCTGTGAGGCTCAGGAACAATTCTCTCCCGTCTTCTGGTTGCACTCTCTGGCCTCCTCTGACTGACAGCAGAGCTTGGAATGGGGAACTCTGTAGATGGACACTTTTATGCCGCATCTGCAGCCTCGGAAGGCCGGGGTCATGCCCATTGTTCCAGCTTCCTGTTCAAGGAGAAAGTATTCTTGGCTTTCAGCTGAGCCACAAGCTTAAGATTTGTTTCTCTTCAATTTGTTTTTGCTCTCAGCACAACATTATGTCCTTTGTTGGGTGCAACCATGAATGGCCCATGGGACATGAAGTACGTTCAGAGTGTGCTACCTGGGCCAGGCCCACCATGGCTGCCGCGCTTGTCGGTCTAAGCAAGATTCTCACTCAATGCTCAGAAGCCACTGTCTAGTGGCCCTAGACCTCCCAAAGGGGAGACGGGAGGGAACCTCAGGCCAGGTCAACTGCAGGAAATGCATGGGTCCCTCATCATTGCTCTTGCACAAGACTGTCAGCTTGGTTTTTGTGTTTGGATTTCTGATAGAATAGGAGAACAAAAGTCAACCTTAATCATTGATTCATGCATGGAGCAGCAAGGGGGGAGCCCCTGCTTTGCTCTAGACTTTGGTCCAGTTGTCAGAGTACAAATGTACACAAAGCCTTTTAGTCCCTTTTGAGCAGGAGCCAAAGGTTCGTATGTGAAAAACAGACATGTAAAAATACGTCTGGAACAATGTTAACAGTAATAGATGTATGTAACAGGGAAGCTCCCCAGTCTTCTCCATGAATGGAAGGGTGCTTTAGGCAAGTGGCCCACAAGTGTGTTCTCTGGGCTTTGGTTCCTGTTTTGGTCTAGTCTGAAAAGTAATGCTTTACTCATTTGTCTATTATCATTCATTCATCAGCCATTCACTGATTTACTTAATAAACATGAAATACCTTCCAAGGGCCACACACCTGAGTTTCTGTTTTCAGAGAGCCAGTTAGCAAACAATGAGAAAGACCCTCAGTACATAGTATGACAAGTGCACTGTCAGCCGTGAGTTACATAGTAAGGCCAAGTGGTATAATCTTTAAAGATGTCCTGGGAAGTGATTAATCCACTGGGGCTTTTGGGTGGAGTCCAGACCTCTGGACCTGCCCGTTTGTTTAATGACGATGTTGGGTGAGTGGGTAGGCAGCAAGGGGTGTTTGAATGACTTTCGGTTGAATAGCATACCTAATAGTCTCTGGTACAGAATTTATGGTCAGAAAAATTTAAAACTGGTGCTTTTAAGAAACTGTATGATATCAAGGGAATTTTAAAAATTGGTGATAGGGTTTAAAAATTTTTTTTAATTTAAGTTCTAGCTAGTTAACATACAGTGTTATATTAGTTTCAAGTGTACGTTGGAGCGATTCAGCGCTTCCATATGATATCCGGTGCTCATCACAAGTGCACTCCTTAATCCCCATCTCCTGTTTCACCCATCCCCCGAGGCCCTCCTCTTTGGTGACGGTCAGTTTGTCCTCTATAGGTCTGAGTCTGTTTCTTGGTTTGTTTCTTGCTCTCACTTTTTTCTCCCTTTGCTTCTTTGTTTTGTTTCTTCAATGCCTCATATGAGTGAAATTCTATGGTATTTACCTTTCTCTGATTGACTTATTTTCTTTAGCATAATACTCTCTAGTTCCATCCATGTCATTGCAAGTGGTGAGATTTCATTCCTTTTTATAGGCAAGTAATATTCCCTTGTATATACTACATCTTTCTTTAAAAAATTTTTTTTAATGTTTTTATTTTTGAGAGAGAGCGAGAGACAGCTCGAGCAGGGGAGGGTCAGAGAGAGAGGGAGATACAGAATTCGAAGCAGGCTCCAGGCTCTGAGCTGTCAGCACAGAGCCCGATGCAGGGCTTAAACTCATGAACTGAGCCAAAGTCGGATGCTTAACCGACTGAGCCACCCAGGCGCCCCTATACCACATCTTTCTGTGTTCATCAATTGATGGGCTGCCTCTATAATTTGGCTCTTGAGGATAATGCTACTATTAAACAGTGGGGTACACGTATCCCTTTGCATTAATGTTTTTGCATTCTTTGGGTAAATACCTACTAGTGTGATTTCTGAATTGTATAGTAGTTCTATTTTTAGCTTTTGGAAGAACTTCCATATTGTTTTCCATAGTGGCTGCACCAGTTGGCATTCCCACCAAGAGCGCGCAAAGGTCCCTCTTTCTCCACATCTTTGCTAACACCTGTTGTTTCTTATGTTCTTAATTTTAGCCATTCTGAGAGGTGTGAGGTGATACCTTATTGTAGTTTGAATTTGCATTTCTCTGATGAAGTGATGTTGAACATTTTTTCATGTGTCTGTTCTTTGGAAAAATGTCTATTCATGTCTTCTGTCCATTTTTAAATTGGGCTAGTTGTTTTTTTGGGTGTTAGATTGTATAAGTTATTTACATTTTTGGATATTAACCCTTTATCGGATATGTGACTTGCAAATATCTTCTCCCATTCTATAGGTTGTCTTTTAGTTTTATTGATTATTTCCTTCACTGTGCAGAAACTTTTTTTTATTTTTTGGTGTAGTCCCAATAATTAATTTTTGCTTTTGTTTCCCTTGCCTCAGAATACATATCTATAAAGGAGTCAAAGAAGTTGTGCTTTGAGTTTTCTTCCAAGAGTTTTATGGTTTCAGGTCAGGTCTCACATTAGGTCTTTAATCCATTTTGAATTTAGTTTTGTGTATGTTTTAGGAAACTGATCAAATTTCATTCTTTTGCATGTTGCTATCTAGTTTTCCCAATACCGTTTGTTGAAGAGACAGTCTTTTTCCCATTGGATATTCTTTCCTGCTCTGTTGATGATTAATTGACCACATGGTTGTGGGTTTATTTCTTGACTCTGTATTCTGTTCTATTGATCTATGTGTCTGTTTTTGTGCCAGTACCATACTGTTTTGATTATTATAGCTTTGTTATATAACTTGGAGTCTGGAAATATGATGCCTCCAGGTTTGTTTTTCTTGAAGATTGCTTTGCCTCTCTGTGGTCTTTTGTGGTTCCATACAGATTTTAGAAGTTTGTTCTAGCTCTGTGAAGAATGCTGGTATTTTGCTAGGGATTGCATTAAATGTATAGATTGCTTTGTATAGTATTGACATTTTAACAATATTTGTCCTTCCAATCCATGATCGATGGAATGTCTCCATTTATTTGTGTCATCTTTAATTTCTTCTTTAGTGTTTTATAGTTTTCAGAGTACAGGACTTTCATCCCTTTGTTGAGTTTATTCCTGCTATCTTATTGTTTTTGGTGCAATTGTAAATGAGATTTCTTCCTTAATTTCTCTCCCTGTTGCTTCATTATTGGTGTATAGGAATGAAATAATTTCTGTGCATTGATTTTGTATTCTAGGACTCTATTTAATTCATTGATCAGTTCTAGCAGGTTTTTGGATTTTCCATATGTAGTATCATGTCATCCATAAATAGTGAACATTTTATTTCTTCCTTCCCATTTTGGATGCCTTTGTTTTGTTGCTGTTGTTGTTTGATGCTGTGGGTAGGACTTCCAGTGCTATGTTAAATGGTCATGTTGTCTTGTCCCTGTGATGGAAAAACTCTGTTTTTCCCCATTTAGGATTTTAGCTGTGGGTTTTTCACGTTTGTTACATGAAGTATTTTTGCCTATTACATTGAGGTGTGTTCCCTCTAAACCTACTTTGAAGGTTTTTATCATGAATGGATATATATGTTGTCAAATGCTTTTTCTGCACCTGTTGAAATGATCATATGGCTCTTATCCTTTCTTTTATTATTGTGATATGTCACATTGATTGCTTTGTGAATATTGAAACACACTTGCAACCCAGGAATAAATTCCATTTGATCATGCTGAATGGTTATTTTAATGTGTTGTTGGATTCAGTTTGCTAGTATTTTGTTGAGGATTTTCATATCAGAAATACTCGCCTACAGTTTTCTTTTTAAGAGGTGTCTTTATCTGTTTTTTTGTATCAGGGTAATACTGGTCTCATTGAATGAATTTGGAAGTATTTTTCCTTTTTTATTTTTATTTATTTATTTTATTAAAAATTTTTTTTTACATTTATTTATTATTATTGAGAGACAGAGACAGCATGAACGGGACAGGGACAGAGAGAGAAGGAGACAGAATCTGAAGCAAGCTCCAGGCCCTAAGCAAGTTCTCAGCACAGAGCCTGACGGGGACCCAAACCCGCAAACCAGGAGATCATGACCTGAGCCAAAGTCGGTCGCTCAACTGACTGAGCCACCCAGGCACTCTGTTTTTTGGAAATAATATTTTTTTTTGAGAAAAGATAGGTATTAACTCTTCTTTAAATGTTTGGTAGAATTCCCCTGTGAAGCCATCAGGTCCCAGACTTTTCTGGGGAGTTTTTGATAACTGATTCATTGTTTTTTCTGGTTATGGGTCTGTTCAAGTTTTTTATTTCTTCCTGTTTTAGTTTTGGTAATTAAATGTTTCTAGGAGTTTATCCATTTCTTCCAGGTTGTCCAGTTTGTTGGCGTGTAGTTTCCATAGTGTTCTCTGATCACTGTATATCTGTGTGACTGGTTATTATTTCCCCTCTCTCCTTTGTGATTTTATTTGTTAGCCCTTTCTCTCTCTCCCTTTGATAAGTCTGGTTAGAACTTTATCAATTATCTTTTCTTTTTGATAAGTCTGACTAGAACTTTATCAATTTTATTATTTTTTCAAAGAATCAGCTCCTGGTTTCATCAGTCTGTTCTATTGGATTTTTTTGTCTGTTTGTTTTTGTTTTTGTTATTTTAGTTTCTGTATCATTTATTTCTGCTCTAAATCTTTATTATTTCCTTCCTTCTGCTGGCTTGGGCTATTTTTGCTTTTCTTTTTCTAACTCTTAGGTGTAAGATTAGGTTGTTTATTTGAGATTTTTCTTGCTTCTTGAGGTAGACCTGTATTACTCTATACTTTCCTCTCAGGACTGCTGTTGCTACATCAAAAAGGACTACTGTGTTTTCATTTTCATTTGTTTCCATGTATTTTTAAAATTTCTTCTTTGATATCCTGGTTGACCCATTCATTGTTTAGTGGCATATTATTTAACCTCCATGTATTTTTGGTCTTTCTAAATTTTTTCTTGTGAGTCACTTCTAGTTTTATAGCGTCATAGTCAGAAAAGGTGCATGTATGACTTCAATCCTTCTGTATTTGTTGAGGCCTGTTTTGTGGCCTAAAATGTGACATATTCTGGAGAATATTGTATGTGCACTTGAAAAGGATGTATATTCTGCTGTTTCAGGATGGAATGTTCTGGTCCAGTGTGTCATTCAAAGCCACTGTTTCCTTGTTGATTTTCTGTTTTTTTTTTTGTAAATTTTAAAATATTTTTTATTTATTTTTGAGAGACAGTACAGCAGGGGAGGGTCAGAGAGAGAGGGAGATGCAGAATCTGAAGCAGGCTCCAGGCTCTGAGCTAGCGGTCAGCACAGAGCCCTCCGAGGGGCTCAGACCCACCAACCATGAGATCATGACCTGAGCCAAAGCTGGAAGACGGACGCTTAACCGACTGAGCCACCCAGGCGCCCCTGATTTTCTATTTAGATCATTTGTCTATTGATGTATGTGGAGGGTTGTAGGGTTTTAATAGGTAACAGAACCTATATACTTTTGAATATTTTTATCTGTAGTTGTCTTGTGAATCCTGCAGCATTGGTTAAACAAAAATCTGCCTTTGTCCATGACATTCCAGGATTACAGATGGGACTCACTGGAATAAATCTTCAGAAAGGGTGTACTTGGCTTATACCTTGAGTCCAGTGAGAGACCAAGAAAGGAATGCTCCTCTAAAGAGGCTGAGGGAATGAGTTCCGGAGCCTCTCTGACCTAGTTTTTATTCTCATATCTACCCCTTAAACTTGGGCATGGGTTTCAACATTTTCTTTATTTGTAAAACAGAATAACATCTATCTCATAGGTTTGTATTTGAGAATTAAACAAAGCAATGCAGATTACATTGGGTTCTAACCAGTGCAGACTCTGAGTTGAGGCTTTTTCTGCAAGTGATTTAATGAGAAAGCAGACTTAAGAAAAATATTTGTTTTTATGTATTTATTTTCTTCATTGATTTGAAATTCCACCCTTAACATATGACCCTCTGTATTGTTCCATTGATCAGGATATTCATTTTTCAATGTTTTAATAACTACAGATGTGCTATAGATTTATAGCACCTTTAATAGGATAACATGAATTCCCCTTAATATTCTTCTGTTTTTGAATATTTTGACTATTCTTTACATTTCAAACTTGAAAATTTATCTAGAAATTTTGATTGACAGTGGCTTAATTTATAGATTTAGGGAGAAGTGACTTCTCTAAAAAAATTTTTTTTTAACATTTATTTATTTTTGAGAGACAGAGAGAGACAGATCATGAGCAAGGGAGGGGCAGAAGGAGGAAGAGAGAGAGAATCCCAAGCAGGCTCCATGCTGTCAACACTGAGCCGGATGCAGGACTCAAACACATGAACCTCGAGATCATGACCTGAGCTGAAATCAAGAATCAGATGCTTAGCCGACTAAGCCACCTATGTGGAGTGATTTTTAAAACAATTATCATGGACAAGATCTGCTATCGGCTCTGTGTCAGTGTCTTTAAAAGAATGGAGATATTTGCCTTCTTTTCTTATTCTCTGATATGTCCTAAAAATCATGTGAGTTTTGGTTTTGAAACAGCTCATCTCTGAAACAATTTAAAACTGGCACTCTCTGGTAAGTAGTTTCTTTCTGTTTCCTTAATTTTGATTTGGGGAGATAGGAGAAGATGAATGACTGTCAGCTTCCCTTATCAAATAGAATTGTCAGTGATCACTGCAGCCATTAACTGAACTTGGAATTGGGTTTTCTCAGGAACGATTTCCTTTTTTTATGAGAGAACCCTCGGGGTGTCTGTGGGCCTGTGAGCTGCCTCCTGGGGCTTGGGGCATGGGAACTGAGTGGACTGACTTCAGGGCTTGTCACTTTCTCCCCCATGACGAGACTTCATTGAGAAGAGAAAGCAAAGCGGGAAGGAGGGCTGGGTTCTTAAGTCCTGTCCCTATTTTGCCCTTCCTGGCCTCTTCCCCCTCCCCATTGGGAATTCTGTAGTTGGGTAGGTCAAATATATATTAGCCCAGATGCCTTCCGATGCCTCTGAAATATCTCCTAATGAAAATCTCACAGGCCCAACCTCACCTGTCTCCTTGTCCTCCAGATGTCCTATCCTGCTGCCCTTCCTGCCTGCTGCCAGTGCCTGGCACTTCAACACAACTTCCCAAGTTAAGAGTTTGACTTTTGTCTGTGATTATTCCTTCTTGCTTACCCATCCCACTTGCCTTGTTCACAAGATCTCTCCAATCCGTCTTTCTTTCTCATTTTTTTACTCCTAGTTGTTGCCTCACCTCCTGTCCTTAAATCTGGGCTTCATTATCAATGTGAGCCTTCTCATGGGCCTCTGACTCTAGACTTGCCCCCGGTATAATTCTACTTCCTCACATCTCCTTCCACACTTCTACCAGAATCACCTTTTAAGAAGGATTTTGGGGGCGCCTGGGTGGCTCAGTCGGTCGAGCGTCTAGCTTCGGCTCAGGTCACGATCTCATGGCTGGTGGGTTTGAGCCCTGCGTCGGGCTCTGTGCTGACAGCTAGTTCAGAGCCTGGAGCCTGCTTCGAATTCTGTGTCTCCCTCTCTCTCTGACCCTCCCCTGCTCATGGTGTCTCTCTCTGTCTCTCAAAAATAAATAAAAAATGTAAAAAAATTTTTAAATGATTTTGATTTTATGCATAAAGATGTGGAACACAAGTTTACAGTCACTGGTCTGCATTTTTTAACCAAAAAAAAAGCTTCAAAAATTAAATTTTGGGGGATACCCTAGCACCAAAGCTCATTTTGGTGGCAAAACCTGACCTAAACTTAAAATCCTTTTGCAAAAAGGTTATCTTTTAAAGATAAAATATTTGAATTCTAAAATACATCTGTCTTTAAGGATTCAAGGTGATCGATAGTTTGGGGGCTTAGAATTCCAAGTTGAGAATAATTATTCGTTAGATGCTTGAAGGCATAGACCATAGACCGATGGTGTCTACAGGATTTCAACGTGGCCTTTGTATTGTACCTATTTATATTCTCTCTGGAAGCTTTGGAGTCTTTGTTTTATTCTTGAGGTTCTGAAATTTTACAGATACACCTTTACAGAGTCTTTTTCTCTGGTTATTCCAGGTCCTGGGTAGTCCTTTCACTTTTTGGTGGCATATTTTTCAATTTTGAGAATTTCCTTATTTCATTGAAAATTTTTTTCCTGTTTCCTGTGTTCTCTTTCTGTAACTTCTATCATTCAGATGTTGGACATCTGGTATGTATTGTTCTCTGATTTTCTTTTCTCTTCCATTTTTCATCTGTTTCCGTCTCCTACCTTCAGAGAGATTTTTTTCCTCTGCTTTACAAAAATTGGTTGAAATGTGTATCACCTCAAATAACTTTGAGTAGCTTTCAAGAAGTCCAAGCTTCTTGGGGTCACAGGGTGGCTCAGTTGATTGAGTATCCAACTCTTGATTTTGGCTCAGGTCATGATCTCAGGGTCTTGGGATGGAGCGCTATGTTGGGCTCTGCTGAGCGTGGAACCTGCTGGAGATTTTCTCTCCTCTCCTTCCCTTTGCCCCTCTCCCCTGCTCACACTCTCCTTCTAAAAAAAAAGTCCAAGCTTCTTTAATGACCAAAGCTTGCTTGTATGTACCTCTTTCCTTGTAGTTTGCACCCTTCATTTGGTTTTCTATGATCTTCTTTGAATGTCTCTCTTCCTGTGCTTATCACATTGTATTGTTGGTTCTACTCAGTTGTCTCTTTGCTTTTTTTTTAGTAAGCTTCCTGCGTCTTGGGTTTGGCTTCTGTGTGACTCTTCATCTCCAGTGTAGGACCTGATACATTGTAAGAGTTTAATAATGTGTGTTGAATAAATGGAAACAAAGCCATTATTCCCTCTTCATTTAGGCTGCTCACCACAATGGTGGGTCTTGAGATGAAGATTGGTGCCTAGGTGGTTTGCTAAGGAACTGCTTCCGGTAGAATTTACTAAGGGAATGGGGAAGATGCATGGGGAAGGGAGAGAAGGCGGGCAAGGATGTAATTTTAGGCAGTCAGAAACCTAAGGCCTCTAGGGAAAATCTGGAGTATAAATTATCTGAATTTGTCTATGCTTGAGGCAAGTGAGTTGGGTTTCATAACCCATCATTGTCAGTTGCTGGCTCTAGGGTAGGGCAATCAACCACTCTAGTTGGCCCAGGACTATCTGGGTTTTAGCAGTAAAAGTCTCATGTTCCAGAACCCTTCCATCTTGGGCAAACCAGGACAGCTGGCAGCAGGAACTTCCAGCTCTCTATGCTTTGGGACAAAGTGGCTGCAGTAGGTGGAGAGAAGTCTTTGGAGAAGAAACAGTTGCATCCATTAGGTATGGTGGGTGGAATATGACCCCCAAAGATATCCACATCCTAATCCCCAGAATCTATGAATACTTCATCTTAGATGACAAAAGGGACTTCACAGATGTGATTAAAGTAAGGATCTTGAGATGGAGAAATTATCCTGTATGGTCCTGGGATCCCGATGTCATCACAAGGATTCTTATAACTGAAAGAGGGAGGCAGAAGAGTCAGAGATGTGATGGCAGATGCAGAGCTCAGAATGATACCATTGCTGGCTTTACACACGGAGGGGCCATGAGCCAAAGAATGCAGGAAGCCTCTGGAAACCAGAAAAGGCAAGAAGTGGATTCTCCTGTAGAGCCTCTGGAAGAAACAGAGCTCTGCAACACCTTGATTTTAGCCCGATGAGACCTATTTTGGACTTCTGACTTGAGAACTGTTAAGGAGATAAATATATACTGTTTTAAACCACCACTTTTGTGGGAATTTGTTGCAAAACTTGTTGCAAATTTGTGGCAAATGAATTCAAAGGCAAAAGTGCATTGAAGCTGGGGGAGGGGAGCATAGGAATGGTAAAAAACATCTGCAGGGGATCCTGGGGATGCCCCAACAATTTCTGCTCCGTCCAAAGCAGAAAACTAAATTAGATCGCTAAAACTTTAAATCGGTGGTAACAAATTAGTTGAGTGGTCATCAAATTAGGGAAATGTGGCATAGTGATCAAGCCATGGGATCTGGAGTTTCATACCTGTTGGTTAAGTCCCGGCTTTGGGCACTTTTAAGCTCTATAACTGTGGCATGTTACACAAGCCTTTTGGATCCTTTAGTGCCTCATCTGTAAAGGGGGGGGGGAACCCTAAGAGTTATTCCCAGGATTGGACAAATATGAATGTAAAACACCTGACACACAGTAAAATATTGATGCAGATATGGTTGGCAGCCCAGTGGAATCCCCTCTCTCTATTCAACTGCAACATTCCAAAGACAGCAAAGGTGAGAATCAAGCTTGGTGAATATTAGGTGTTAAAATCACTTCCCTTGCACAGAGGGTACAGTACACAGGGGCTGGTGTTTATAATCTTGTAACATGTACATATGGGACTTCACTTGTCAACACGGTGGGAGTTACATAATACGGAGTCCAAGAGCAGAGCATATGTTCCAGTATTTAAAATTACTTAGAAGAGAGTTATTGAATATTGTATGGTGGGCTCCTCTGTATGTCTATGTTTTAGCCCTTTTTAAATCTATGGTTTATCCAAAGGATGGCTTTCACCTTCACTGGAATTTGCGCTCCTCCTGAGATCTTTGTCTAGCTCAGCAAAGTCACCCATTATGGTTGTGCCTGTCTCTTTTCCCAAGGTTATCTAGGGGGTGTTTTCCAAGCCTTTTGATATGCTAAGCAGCCATAACTTGGGAGAGTTTAATAAACAGCCATTAAGCTGCTATTAGAAGTGTCAGGACTGGTAGAACTAGTAATTCTGTAATAATTAGTGAAGTTTAACTGGAACTATGCAGCCACTTAGTGTTTCAGATAGCCTCATCTGGATCTGGAAATGGGCCCTACAGACTCTTTTTCCTATCTGGGTAAGCAATTACCTGGGGTCTTCTATTCATCTCTGTTAGGAAATTGCAGCTAAAAATTATATCAGCGCTAGGTGCCTGGGCTCAGTCAGTTAAGTGTCCAGCTTCGGCTCAGGTCATGATCTCGTGGCTCTTGAGTTTGAGCCCCATGTTAGGCTCTGTGCTGGCAAGCTCAGAGCCAGGAGCCTGCTTTGGATTCCGTGTCTCCTTCTCTCTCTGCCCTTCTCCTGCTCCTGCTCTCTTTTTCTCTCTCAAAAATAAATAAATATTAAAAACCAAACCAAAACAAAACCCCTCAAGTCAGCTCCTTTAGAGACCTTGAACCAACTCTTCAAGGAAGCCAGAGCAACAAACTCATCCTGGGGGGTAGGAGGCATCCAGAAGTGGTGTATCTTGTGATCGCTCTGTCCTGCCTCTCTACCAAGGTCACACAACTCAGGGCTGGCGGGACTCTCTTCTGCATTCCAGGTCTGTCACTGGTTTGGGCTGAATCTCTTTGAACCTTTGTGCTTCTTCCCTCCGCCCCCTGTCAAACTGCCCAGCCTCTCCCCTCCATCCCTGTAAATGGTGGCAGAGAAGAGGCAAAAGCCAGAGGAGGGGAGGAGGTCCTTGGCTGAGCTGTAGCCTAGGTTGCTGCCCTGTGCCCTGTGAGGAAGGGACTAGGTGTGGCAGAGCTAGCTTTGTTCCGAGGCTGCATCGGCTCCTGGAAACACAGGAAACCCTCCCTAAGCAGGACCAGTTCAAAAGACAACAAAAGACATCAAATCAACCCTTATAGGATTACTTTAAGGCCACAGGAAAGTAGCTAACTGGAGAAAGGAGGGAGGCAGCAGTGGAAAGTCAACCACTGTCTCCTCATTTTTTAGCCTCCAACCACTATTTTCCCATTTCCATCCAGCAGCTCTGGGGCCTGGGCCTCCCCCCGCCCCCTGTTCGCCATTTGAACTGCCCTGTCTGGGCTTTGCCTTAGGCGGGGCCTCTTAGGGATAGAGCTGTGTTTGTCTCCACTGTGTGTTGAACTTGGCAGGTGCAGGCGCATCTCATTCCAAGTCAAACTACCACCTTTCAAAAGAGAAGTCCAGGCCTGGAATCCACGGCTTGGGGTGGGCTCTGTGCACCACCACCAATGGCCGGAAGCGAATGCTGTCCTTCTCCACCGCCCATGCCAGGCCTGCCTCTGGTAACGACTGAGAAGGGAAAAAACAGGCAGTCAGGGCTGGAGGTAAGAGGAGGCGGCTGGAGGGCTGTGGGCGGTAGGAACAGGACAGTTTTTCCGCCAGAGGTTCAGTCAGTCCTGGAGAGTCAACGTTCCTCCATGTTGAGGCCACCGGGGGCACACCTGAGCACATAGAGCCAGCTCACGAATGAAGTCCTGTTTTTCAAGAACCAGCCGTCTTCCAGAAAAGATCTGGAAAGTCCTAGTACGTTCAGGAAGCTTCTCTCCCCTTTCTGGGCTGTCATGGATCTGTTGTTCCCACAGAGAATGGCTACCCTCCAAAGACTGGGAAAGGCCCCCTGAAGGTCGGAGGAACAGAGAGACCTCCAGTCTCAGTGTCTCACTTGAGAATTGTCGCCAGACCGCGAGATCCCTTGTCCACCTCCCAGTGTTCATGGATTCCCTGATAGCTCAGAGTGGCCGCCTCGGTGTCACTGTATGTTAGCTACGTGACTTGGGCTAGAGCCTCAGCCTCCCGAGGCCACGGTTTTCTGTGAGATGGAGATATGGTCGACCCACCGACTGCTGTGGCCGTTACACAGCATGTGGACAAGTGCGTACTTGGCTGTCATTCTACTCAGGCCTTGGGCAGATGTCACAGCGTTTTTAGAGATAGCTTCTCAGCTTCGTAATAGCTCCGTGATGTGGCGAGGGTGGCAGTGGGGTGAGAGTCATTTCATTGTCTTTGAAAGTTTGAAGGGCTTTGACATGTGCATGATGGCCTTGGCAGCCCCCCATCTGGCACCAGGTAAATGACCCCCGCAGTTTGTCTGCCCGTGTTGATTTATCTTTCTTCTCTTTTCTGGTTGGTGAATTTGGTACCAATCAAAGAACTTCAAAGGAGATAGACAGCGTTGAACATTTTCCAAGACCCTACAGGGGCCTGGATGGGGATTCTGGTTCGGGAAAAGGCACATCATCTTAATCGGGTGTGTCCAGGGGGAACTTCATCTGAGTCACTCGTGGAATTTTGCATTGTGTTATAAACACATTGGAAGAGTTTTTAAAAGGTGAAATTAATTTTAGTGATACATATTTTTAACCCCTGTTATTACAAATATTACTTCAACACACAATCTAAAGATGATTAATGAGATACTTCCTATTCTTCATATCCCGTCTTTGAAGCCCAGTGTGTATTTTACATTAACAGCATGTCTCCATTCCACTGCTAAAAACTCATTGGAAGCTCTGGATCTGTATTTTGATTTCAGAACGAGAGTTGGTCAGAAGTTCACATACTCGTCATTGCAAATATACATAAGGGGTACCTGGGTGGCTCAGTTGGTTGAGCATCCAACTTTGGTTCCAGTCATGAAGTCACGGCTCCTGAGTTTGAGCCCCACATCAGGCTGTGTGCTGACAGCTCAGATCCTGGAGCCTGCTTCAGATTCTGTCTCCCTCTCTCTCTCCCCCTCCCCTGTTCATGCTCTGTCTCTCTCTTTCAAAATAAATAAACACTAAAAAATTTTTTTTTAAGTTTTCCAGTAATGGAATTGAGTACCAAATTTTAAATACAAATTTAAATAATTAAAATGAAATTAAATGTAAACTTCATTTCCTCATTCACACTAGGCAGTATTTCAAGTGCTTAATAGCTACACAGAGCTTGTGGCTGTCACCTAGGACAGCCCAGGAGAAGTGTCTGCTAGGACATTTTCTTGTTCACTTGTTATTTCCATACTTAGACTTTTCTTTCATCTTCTTCTTTAAATATTTTATTTTGAAGTTATTTCTACACCCAGCATGGGGCTTGAACTCACAAGTCCAAGATCAAGAGTTGCATGCTCTACTGACTAAGCCAGCCAGGCACTCCCATACTTAGAATTTTCTTCACTAACTTTCTTTGCAGTGATGTTTTAAGTTAGTATCATATTTTGTACTATTTTACAAGTATTTAAAACTACACAATACACTCTGTCTACCCATTGAACTGGCCACGTTGCAGGGCAGTGCAAACGATCAAGGGGTTCTACCAGTGACCTCTTTGCGTTGTGAAGGAATCTGGGCACAGAACCCCCGTGACACAGGATTCTCTGAGGGAGGGCCCCAGTGTCAACCCACATATTAAGTAGTTTAAAATCATAACTTCTGTCTTTTTTTGGTGGGGGACAAAAATAAACAGAAATTAAAGATCTAACATTCTCTTCCCACACCCTTATGGATCACTTCTACCTCTATGCTTGGAAGACCGGGCTCTGTGGTCTCAACATTTCCCCAAGCTCTGGCGTAAGCTCTAGTCCTTGACTATCAGGGAATGGGTGAGGTTTATTCTAGGTCTTTTCCCTTCCAACTTCCCCTCCCTCTCCCAGGGTTCCTTGAGTCTTGTTTTTTTTTTTTAAGGCATATATAATTACATCCATTCAAAGACTTGATTAAATATTACTTTGTCATCCAAATCAAAACTCCAAAACAACAGAATGTCTCCCACAGAAGTCACAAAGAAATGGCCAAATCTTTGGAAGTTGACCTAGTTTTGTTATTTGGGGGTAAATTGTGCACTGGCTTTTCCCTCTTACTCAACTCTGGCTAACTATTTTGACACACTGTAATGGGAAACTTGTACTTATATTACCAGGATTTTCAGTGCTACAATTTTCTCCAACCCATGTTCAGAAGTAGACTGCCCTCCTGATTACGTGTGGATTATGTTTTGCTTGGCTCAGATCTCAGCGTCTAGGCCGTGTCTTGGCTTAGCAGCCTCCTCTTGGCTGGGTTCTGGGCGGTCCATTTCTTCTCCCGTTTTTCTAAGTATCCTTCCTTGCTCCTGCCACCTTTATTTTTCTTTCTTCAGCTCTTGTGCTTCATCAGTCATCTGAGATGGAATTTTTGGAGTCCTTGGCTTTTTGTGGACACGAGTTTGACCCTTATGACCCGTGCAGGAGGAATTGCATATTTGGTGCTTTTCATCTCTCCTGCTTTCCTGGAGGAGGCTCCAGATAAAATTCTCCGAGGGAACGAAAGCATTTTTGGCAAACTGTTGGGACTTTCTTCCCCTCTTTTGTCTTGAATTGTATAAACAAAATATTCCAGAGCCCTGAAATGTTTTCCATAAGTGCCTCATGAAGGATACAGTCTCCTGGAGGACATCTAGAATGTTTCTAGGCAGGTTCACCCGGGCTTCCAGGATACAGGTGATCTGGGCATGGCTGTGTGGGGGCCTGCTCAGGGGTCGAGGCCCCTCTTGCTAGTTATGTGGTCTCTACAACATGTTTCCAGTTCTTTGATCAGTTTTTTCCCAAGAAATCCGAACATTGTTTTATAAGCCAAGAGGTAACTCCTTATAGCTTCTGCTGCTTTTCTCATCTTAGTTCTTCAATTTCACATGTAACTATTTCTTCAGCATGAGCTCCAGCCTTGTCTTCTCAAGGAAGAAACCCCAGCTGGGAGTGGCCAGGCCTCACCTGGTTTGTTTGGAAAGTCTCCCCCATAAGCACTGGTGTGGGGCTGAGATTTGTGCACATCTCTATGCAGAAAGATGCTCTCTACCTTGGCACGTGACTCTAGGTTTCCTGTGATCTTCACCTGCCCTCCAGGAGTCCTGTTGCCAAGGGGTGGGACACTAGCTCAGCAGGAAGGTGGCAGTGAGGTTAGGGCCAGGCTGTGGAGCACCTGGAGTTGCATCAGGCATGCGTCAACCTCCCATCTGCTTTGAGGATGGTTTTTATTAATGGTGTTAGTATTTTAAAACATGTACCTTTTTATTTTTAAATCAAGTCTGTTCCTGATCTTTTCGTTTTGTTTTTCTAGCATCTTGACTACTTAGTTCACTTTTTCTTTACTTTTGCACATGTCCCATTTAAGAAATCTTCGCTTACCCGAGATCGAAATGTCATATCAAAAAGATAGATTGCTGTGTTCCCTCTAGAATATCTATCCTTTTTGCTTTCCTATTTGGGTCTGTGAACCATCTTAAAACACTTTTTATTTAGTGTCATGTGAGTTCGCCAACTTATTCAGCAACATTTATTGGAAAGTAATTCTTTTCCCACTGGATTGAATGGATCACTGGATCATACGTGTGTGACTCTGTTGCTGGACCCCCTCCTAGAGGGTCTGTTTTTAAATCCTTGTTCCAATTTCTTGTTGTCGCCTCACAATGTTGCTCCATATACGTGACTGTGCATTTTCCAGCAATTCAGAATTGCTTTGGCTATTCTTCCTCCTTTGCATTTCCGCGTGTTTAGGATCAGCAGGTCAGTTTCTGTGGTGGGCTGCAAAATTGCTCCCAGAAGATATCCATGTCTTAATCTCTATGATGAAGATGCAGTGATTATTACTTTATATGGAAAAAATGAAGTTAAGGATCTCGAGATGGGGAAGTTATCTCGGCTTATCCAGGTGTGCCCTAAATGCTACCACATGTTTCCACACATGAGAGACGCAGAGAGACTAGACTGCACAAAGAAAAGGTGAAATGAGGGGGGATTTCTAGGAGGTGGGCTTCGAGATTGGTGTGGTGTGGCCACCAGAAGTTGAGAAGCAAGGAACACACTTGAGCCTTTAAAGAAAGAGAGATCAGGGGCGCCTGGGTGGCTCAGTCGGTTAAGCCTCTGACCTCGGCTCAGGTCTAGATCTCACGTTTGTGGGTTTGAGCCCCGCGTCAGGCTCTGTGCTGACAGCCAGCTCAGAGCCTGGAATCTGCTTCCTGTTCCGTGTCTCCTTCTCTCTCTGCCCCTCCCCCTCTCGTGCTCTGTCTCTCTCTGTATCAGAAATAAATGAAACATTAAAAAAAATTAAAGAAAGAGAGATCCTGCCAAAACTTTAGTTGGGCTCAGTGATACTGATTTCAGACTTCTTTTCTCTAGAATTGAGAGAGGTTAAAATTTTATTGTTTTAAGCCACCAACTTTGTGGTGATCTGTTACAGCAGCTTTAGGAAGCATCATTTCCAAAGAAAAATCTGCCAGAAGTTTGTTGAGATTGTATTGAATGTACAGATCATGTTGGGATAAACTGACATTTTAACAATATTGAATTTTTCCATTCATGGACAAGGTTTATTCTTCCACTAACTTAGGTCTTATTGATTTCTGAAGAGTTTACTTTTTGCCTGTGAGATGTTGGTTAAGGGGCAGCACTGGGCGGCTTGTGGAGAGGTTGGCACTATGTCCTTGTCCCTTGCCTTATATCTGTGTCTGGGTAGCTTTGTGTGCATAGGTAGGGAACAGAACCAGGAGGAAAGAATAAAATGTAGGGTGTAGTTCCACTTAAGAGGATGCACAGAAGGGTGAGGTCTTCTAAGGAGCAAATGTTGAGAGAGCACTTCTGAGTGCAACAGGGATTCTATCTCTGTGAGTTCCTGCATCCTTCTTATTGGTGTCACAGGGAGACCCCTGGATAATTTTAAAAAGTGTCTATACCCAGGCACATGTAGAGTTTCTCATTTAATTAACATGGCATGGAACATGGGATCCCTATATTTTTAGAGAGCTACTCAGGTTATTCAACACTGGTTGAGGACCAGTGTGCCACAGAAAAGATATGCAAGGACTATCACAGTGTATAGAAGTTCATACAAGTCAATGTATTATTAATTTAAGAAAAATGGAGGTTGGATATAATGCGAAATTCAAAGAAACACGGCTAATAAAAATTGGGAGTCTCACCTTCACCAGTGCACTGTGCGAACTCCAAGTCCACCTGCTCTACTGGTGAACCTGGGGCTGGAATTCTGTGAATTGTGTCCCTCTGCTAGCTGGCTTCCTGTTATTTTCTGCCAGAAGCATTGGAAGGAGGGGGGGTGAGGGACCTTTCCTTTCTTTTACATCTCTTGTTTCTCCCAATGTCATCTTAGGAACAGCACAATTGGTTTTTTTTCCCCATATTCTTTCCTCCCTGAGACAGCCCCGTTGCACACCTTAGCCCCCCGGCATCCAGGCAAGGGTTTCTTCTTTGTGCTTGGAGTCCATCTCTTGGAGGACCTTTCTCCAAGCCCCTGAGGGGTCCACACCAGGTACACAATGTGCTTTGTTCTGTAGTCTACGCCCTGTCTGTGTGCCTTCCTCGCCCTTTGTTTCTTTGGCCTTGTGGGTGGACATGCTGCCAGCAATGGCTACTTTTGTCTTACCTCTGACTTTTTCAGGCTTCTGATATGTTTACTCAATTATCTGTACCAAATTCTCTGTTGATAAAGAGTGTTATTTCTGTTTTCCCAATTGGACAGTGACTAATGCAATATCTATTGTATGAAAAGGCAAAAAGAAAAAAATCTGTGTATCTACGTATCCATACTCTGACACTTATTCGACTGACAAAAATGGACAAGGTCAATATCATTCTTGGTGATAATGTGGGAAGAAGAAAATTGAAAAAAATTATTTTATTTCATTTTTTAATGTTTATTTATTTAGAGACAGAGAGTGTGAGTAGGAGAGGGGCAGAGAGAGAGGAAAGGGAGAATCCCTTAAGAGATCCCAAGCAGGCTATGCACTGTCAGGGCAGAGTCCGACGACATGACTTCGCAAACCATTGTATTGTGACCTGAGCCAAGACCAAGATTTAGATGCGTAACCGACTGAGTCACCCAGGTGCCCCCAAAATATGTATTTTAAAATAGGACATCTTTTCAGGTAAAATTGAAGAAACCATTGTAGATATATAATGCTTTGGGCACAGAACTGTGAGATCTTAGAAGCCAGGCTGAGGGAAAGGACCCGTCGATGGGATTGTCTTCAGGGTGACACTGCGGCTCCTTCTTTGAGCTTTAATGGACCAGAAATCTGCACTTTAAGGACATCTCTCAGTTACAGGAGACCTTAGACTATCCTGATCCATTTAATGTTGAGGAGTTTCCCAATTCACTGTCTCTGAGGTGTCTCCTCGTTTAGGTCAGGAGCTGGGGATCCTTCAAACTTGACTATTTCCCTGAAATCTTCAACCCCATAAGGGATTCCTAAATTAATTTCCAGTCTCCTTTTCTTAAGATGGAAGCTTATCTTAGAGGACATGCTCTATTTCTCTGGTGAGCTTCTTCCATTTGGACTTCTCTTCCCTCACAACCTTCTATTCCCTCTATTCTCTGCCTCAGGGGCATTGCTATTCTGTGGTTAGAGTCTCAGGAAAAACTTGCCCTCATCTATTGGTAGGATGACCAACTCATCAGGGTTTGCTTAGGATTTTCTTGGTTTTAGCCCAGGCGGAGCCCCTCCATCCTAGGCAAGCCGGGATGGTCTGTTCGCCCCATCCCTTGGCTCATTTTTTGCCATCACTCCACTAATAAGTCAGTTCTGAGCTGCACCCACAGTCCCACTGTGCCACATTGCTCCTATGTTGAGTGTGAGGGGCTGAATGGTCTGTATGCCACCTTCTTCAGTCTGAGGGCCCATGGTCACTCTCAGAAGGGGATCTCAAGGTTCTCTGGACTTCCATGCTCACTCACAGGTGCTAAGGCAGAGACAGGACTCTTGGGCATGACGACCTTGTTTCCCTGGATTTCTTGGTAACCTTGATTGTGGAGCCCCACCCTGGAACATGGGTGCCTGGGGAGAGAAAAGTAAATAGGAGGAGAGGCCAGGATTGGGCATCTCTCAGCTTAAATGCTTTAATGGATTCAAGGACCTTGAGAGGAGAACCTGGCCTCTGCCACAGAAAACCATAAAATATGAGCATCTAAGACCTACTAAGCTCCTGAACGAGGAAGATAATCTTCTAAGAGGTATTTAGGTTATGTGAAATGTGCTCAATGGTTTCTAAGCCATATGGACCTTCCTAGGAGGGGCAATGCAGTGTAGACTAGGCAGCCATCCAGGAACCACTCACAACTGACTCAGAAAGGACCCTGATTGGTTGGCTCCACCTTCTTGCCCAGTGTGCCTTACAGTCATTTCCCAGTTTTCTGGTGTCCCTTGGAACCTTTAATAAGCCATTTCCTGATGGATTTACCAAGTGGCTCTCAGCCTCTTCCTCAGTCAGCCCCTGGCCCCTTACTGAGGAACGTTCTCTGAGGTTCCTCCCAAGCCCTTCCTCAGGTTCTTCCCTAGCTGGGGCATGTTGAGCCCTTCACACAGAAGCTTTCTCAGAGCTCCATATACTGCTCCTTAGGACCTGGTTGCTTTGGCCTTTACACTCAGAGGGTGGTGAGAGTCCACATTTGCCATTTGGTTAAGAAACCCTGGTTATTTTCTCTCAGGCTACATCCGTGCCAGAGACTCTGTACTCTGAGGGCCAAGACCCACTGGAGTTGGATGAGCCCCCTTTGGACTGGGGTGCCCCGGTTGCTCTTGGATCTCATTGTTGACAGGAACTCTTTCAGAAAATAAGGAGACTGGCCACATAGGTCAAGGTGGAAGATGGTTGTGAGCTGGAGGACCTAAGGCTTCCTGAGATCTCTGGAAAACCAAGGGTAAGCCCAAAAATTCCAGCTGCTTCTACAACCAGTGTCGCTCCAGGTGCTGAATTTCATTCAGGCCAAGGGATTGTATCTCATTTTGGGCTCGAAGGAAAGATATGCCACAGGTCCCAATCTAGGTTGGGGAAGATCATAAGATTCAAGAGAGAAGGAAAAGACATAAATAAACTTCTTTTCTGAAGAAAAATCAGTGCCACCTCAGTCCTCAGGGCCAAATTGGCAGGCTGGCCCTTTAACGTCTCTGTGAGGCTGTGTGTTGGCACTGGAAGGCTTGAGCAAGGGGCTGGGACTGTCCCAACACGTTTTCTAGGCAAGTTTTGAACATAATGTGTGGATAATATGAGGTTCTACACTGAATTAGTAGAATTGTGTTCTTTCCATGTTTTTCACTTTTAGAATGGATAACAGTATTTTCTATTTTCCTGTCACTGAAAAACTCAAGGAGGGTGGTTTTACTTATTAGTTAATTATCATATCCTCAGTTGGTACTTTGGTTGGTAGCCCTCAGCTGAAGACATCACTAAGTCTAGCACCTACACTTCCTGGGTGCTCCATGGGATAGGATCCTGCTTCCTGAGGACAAGCTGAGGGCTCTGCTGTGCCGCCAGAGGGTCTCTGAGGCTCAGCGCTGCTTTCCCAGTGGGGCCTGACCCAGAGGAGAGGCTCATCTGGAAACACCACGGGGGGCGGGGGTGGGGGAATGATACACATTCTTCCACAGGTATCCTGAAGTCTGTTGATAACACGGTGGGTGACCCCTGAATCCCTGTGTTTGGGGTGATATTCTTTTCTTTCCAGATGTTTCCTGTCGGAGCTGTGTCTAAGTCAACATAATTGATTTAGAAAAGTGGGAGGAGGAACAGGAGAATGAAGGGTCAAGCTTCAGCTGGGGCTGGGCAATGGCTCCCTTACCTGGCCGATGCTCCCCTTATTCTGCAGACTGCAGTCGTTCCTGGAGGAGGAAGGGTAAAGAGGGAGGGGCCCAACCACACTCACGGTCAGGCTCCTCAGAAAGAAGATGGGCATCCAGCATCTGAGACCTGAAGCTCACTGGTACCTCAGGCAATGGGCCCTGAGGGGTGTGTTGTGTTCCAGAGAGTTCCAAGCCTATGTCGCAGAGCGATGGAGCAGTCACAAAGGATTCCTGAGGTGGGGGAGAAGAATCCACC
>PJEM01014746.1:16206-33532 GCA_004023845.1 Helogale parvula | reverse complement strand
AGGGGAGTGACAGGAGCTCATTTTTTGTTTTTCTGACTTGCAGGTATCAACTTGAACTCAAGGACGACTACATCGCTAGAACTAACAAGCTGATGGAAGATGAAAGGAAGAATAAAGGTGACTCTGGGGGCAGGCCGTAGTTTTCCGCGCTGACGTAGGCTGGTAGCTTCCTCTCCCTGTTCCGTACTCTAAAACAGCCGTCACTTACCCTTCGTCTTCCTGCAAAAAGTACATGGTTTTTTGTTAATTTCTAAAGAAATACTGTTTTCTACTAGATTTTTGTGAGCCCTCACGTTTAACCTTTTGTATGTTCAGAAAGGTTAATGATTCAGCAGGATTCTCCCACCTTTAGTTCAGTGTACTTGGATAGATGTGATTGGCCAGAAGGTTGCAGCCACTCTTTGCATCCAGTAAATGCTACTGTTAACCATGAGACGCTTCGTTTTTTACTTCAGGAAGATTTTAACTTTTCTGTCCCTATGATCTAGGTTCCTTTTTTCACTCCTAATAATGTATTCTTAGGCTTCATGATGTTTTCAGTTGACATAGAATCTTTTTTTTTTTAATTTTTGTGTTTGGAGAGAGAGAGGGAGAGAGAGAATAAATCCCAAGTAGGCTGCGCACCATCAGTGTGGACACCGTTGTGGGGATTGAGCTCATGGAACTGTGAGATCCTGATCTGACCCGAAACCAGGAGTTGGAGGCTTCACCAACTGAGCGACCCAGGCACCCCTCCCTGACGTATAATCCCTTAAACTCTTGTGTACATCAGCCAGACAGTAGGAAAGTTGGATAATTTTTTAGCCTTTGAGACATTTGACGTTTTAATATATTTCTAGGAAGTTGTTGATAACAAGCAGTTCAACTTGTAGTGGCAGTTTCCCACGGACTCCCTGGAGTGAGCCAGGGCTGGGTCCTTGATGATGACCGGCCAGGTCACCCAGGGCACATCTGCTCCTCTGCAGCTAGGTCGTGCAGGCTGATACTTTGTTAGGTGTGCGTACCGTCACGTATTCAGCAAGTGAGGGTTTTGATGATCCGTCTCCTTAGACCGTGGTGGATGAAGTGAAAATGACAAAACAGCAAGTACAGAATCACCACAGACATGTCTCTGTCTTTAAGGACATTCCGACCTGTCGGCGTGCGGGCCCTGCGCTCTGCACCGATGTGTAAGGGGTGACTGGTGGGCAGCAGGGCGAGGCTCGCCACCTGTTTGACCATTACAGTGACTTCCCGTCACTTGTTGAGTAACGGGGCTTATTTCCTACTGGCCTGCCGATCCGTTTTGACCTTGACATCTGCTGCTCATATAACGAAATAAGGGTCCTTAGGGCCAACACACCGGCCATAAGATATTAAACGACGTGTGTATTCACGGGGAATACACGATGTTCATCGGTTGGCTCTTTCTTTCAGAAAAAGCTATGTGCTTGCAAGAGGAGCTCACAGCTATTACTTCGAAGAAGGAAGAACTGAGTCACTCTGTCAGTCGCGTCAAAGAGCTTGAGGTAAGTCTGAAGTCTCATGTTGTGAAATCGACATCAGACTATATGTGTGCATCCTGAGCCTTGGTCCTCCTTGCTTTCCCCTGAGTTACCTTCTGGGCGTGTTGGGACTTGTAACCGTGTGACTAGTGGGGACGGCCACGCTTCAGTTCAATGGAGAGTCTTCGTGTCCATCTTGGCCTCCTGGGGAGGCACAGGAAGAGGATGTGTGTTGGGGCCTAGATTCCTGCCCGAGTCCCGGGTCTCTCCCTTTCTGCGTGTGTGCCTCTGGGCACGCTCTGTGACCTCACAGCCGTCCGTAAACTCTGGGATGCCGCCGCCACGCCGTGGCTGTGGAGAGAGTTTGGTGATGCGGTCCGCGCGAAGCACATGGCTTTTATGCGCCAGCTCGTCCCTCAGCCTCTTCTCCCTCCCTGGCGCAGGCGGGTGAAAGTCCTGTCATGGTGTCAGGGCCTCACAGCTGAAAACAAGCTGAGACGCACTTTGCACAAGCCACTGTCACTTGACTTGTATTAGTTGGTGCCTTTGCGGGGCGCCTGGGGGGCTCAGTCGGTTGGTTGTGCATCCCAACTTCGGCTCAGGTCGTGATCTCCCGTTTCGTGGGTTCAAGCCCTGCATTGGGCTTTGTGCTGACAGCTTGGAACCTGGAGCTGCTTTGGATTCTGTCTCCCTCTCTCAAAAAAAAACAAAAAACAAAACAAAACAAAAAACCAACCCTTGTTTCCTACCTAAAGGACAGAGCTGCAACTTTAGGTGCTTAAATTTTATGCACAGAATATATTTTTGAAGCATTGTATGCACGGAACCTGTTTGGTAAGGACTGACTTGGAGGACTCTGTTGGCTTCTGTAAGGACACTTGAGCTGTATTTGTACTAGAGAAGAGGAAGGCGTCCCACAGGGCGTTAGTGAGCTCTCCCCCTTTTATATTTGAAGAGATGTATCGCTGCAATCTGGGGGTGCTGTTTTGGGTCCTTAGTTGCGTCTGGAAAACGGGGCTCCTCAGAAGCACCAGCTGGGTAGGTGCAGCCCGACGCGCTCCCTCCCGCCCAGCGTGCGGGCCAGGGCTGACTTGTGTAGTTGTGGTTCGGGTCCCCTTGCAGACCGAGACTTGGGTCAGAGGACCTGCGTTCAACCATGGTGCTGAGCCTCAGGCCGCCTGGCGGCCTTGACTTAGGGCTGTAAAGTCACCGTGTGCGCACCCACTGGAGTTTCTGTTCCAATTCCAGCTTGAGTTAGAGTCGGTCAGAGCCCAGTGTTTGGCAATAACCAAGCAAAACCACCTGCTGAACGAAAAGGTGAAAGAGATGAGTGACTATTCGCTGCTGAAAGAAGGGAAACTGGAGCTCCAGGCGCAAAATAAGTTACTTAGGAAACAGCTGGAAGAGACCAGAAACGAGAACTTGTATCTCCTAAACCGTAAGTCTTGTCTTGTTTCCTTTTTTTTTTTTTTAATGTTTTATTTATTTTTGATACAGAGAGAGACAGAGTAGGAGAGGGGGAGGGGCAGAGAGAGAAGGAGACACAGAACCGGAAGCAGGCTCCAGGCTCTGAGCTAGCTGTCAGCACAGAGCCTGACGTGGGGCTCAAACCCACAAACATGAGATCTGACCTGAGCCAAAGTCGGAGGCTTAACCGACTGAGCCACCCAGGCGCCCCCTTGTCTTGTTTCCTGATTGGGCTGACTTTGTGATGGGTCCTGGCTCAGCATTCTGGAACTGCTCTGTCCTGTAAGAGAGGGTTTAATTGGGAAGATTTGATAAAATTACGATTCTTGGGTTGAAGGTACTTTGTTTTCACTTGCTGCCGTGAAATCGCGTCACTGAGAAGAAGTTTTCAACCATATGAATGTGCCTCTCTGGCCCTGTCCTCGGCTCCCCTTCCCCAGACTGCTGGGCGCCTTTGGCCAGTGGGGACACCCTCCGGGGCTTGGAGGGAGGGAAGAGTGAGGTTGAGGTGATGGCTGGGATCTACACCACCCCCACCCCCACCCCTGGGTGCAGTAACCCAGCCCGGGCCTCAGCCAGGCAGGAGCCCAGGCCTTGGCTCCCAGGCGCTCTGCCTGCTGGCGCTCTCCATGTGCGGGAGTTGCTCCCTGCCTCAGCCTCGGGGGCCCGAGGAGTGGTGACAGCAGGGCCCCGGTCCTAGCCCCGGGAACGACCCCGTCCTTCGTGGCTACCCGATGTGAGTCTCTCTTTATTAAACGGTCTTCTGATGACCCGAATTGAGGGCACCATCTGCTGTCTGCCTGGACCATCCCGGGTGCCCCCGACACATGCACAGGTCAGTTTGGCCCTCGGGATGGTCGTTGGCAGGTTCTGGCCGAGGTTTGTCCTGTGTGCCTTCTGTGGGGACTAGAGCAGAGCGGCGGGCTTGCACGTGATTTGCAGATTAATTTTTACTGGAGTAGAAGCCTGGAGAGTCGTAAAGTGTGTGCTGACGTGCAGTAAATTCTTTTGTTCTGGGGCGCCTGGGGGGCCCAGTCAGTTAAGCAACTAACTCTTGATTTCAGCTCAGGTCATGATCTTGCAGTTCATGAGTTCGAGCCCCACGCTGGGCTCTGCACCTGTTTGGGATTCTTTCTCCCTCTCTCTCTGTCCCTCCTGTGCGCACACTCTCGCTCTTTTGCTCTCTCAAAATAAGTAAAACTTAGAAAAAAAATTTTTTTAAGTAATCCTTTGGTTCTGACATTTGTGAGTCAGGATTGCCTTTATTCCATTGAATACAATTAACTGTGTAAAAGAAAGGGAAGAAGAGCATAAAGCCTCTTGAACTGCTTTTGTTGGACGAACTGAGAAACCCTGAGGTTGGTGACGAGCGGGCTTTCCTTCCCCTCACAGACCTGTCTCAGCCCTCTCCAGAGCTGGTGGCTTTTCAGAAAGAACTAAAGAAAGCAGAAGACATTATTGCATTCGAGCGTAAGGAGTTCCAGACACACAGGCAGGCCCTGCAGAAGCAGCTGCAGAGGGAGGTGAGTACTGTTCTGTGCTCCGCCGGTGGCGGGGCGGACGGCTCCATGGGTCCGGAGACTGGGTGTTCGCCACAGCGGCATGAATCAGCCAGAGGGGCGTGTCGGAAACGGGCCCCCAGTACGCTCCTGCCTCCCGCGATGTTCCTTCTTCTCTGAGAAGGCTCTGGAGCGATTGCGTGACCTTCGATCCCGGTAGTGATAAAAGTGAGAGGACAGGGACTCACCTAAACACACAAGGGCCGAGTCCCGAGGTGCCCACCGGTAGAAGTATCTCCTGATTCTCCCCTGTGACTCAACAATGGCCACACACTCTCTGTCTGATGCCTGCCTCCTGTCAGCTGTTCCAGCCGAGGGACGAAGGAGCTGGAGAACATGTTAGTGGGCTCTGTTGTTGTTTCGTAGGGACCTGGGGGGCGACGGGTGTCAGGCTGCTGAGAATGGGCAAAATCGACAAGGCAAATCAGCCCAGTGCGAAAATTGTTGGTTTTGAAGTCAGCCGTGTGACTTGTTTTCCATTGATTTCTTTTCCTTCTCTACCTCTTCACAGAGTGAACATTCTGCACAGCTGAAGGCCCGGATACTCGGGTACGAGGACTCCGTAAAGAGGTTAACTATACAGGTTGCCGACCTGAAATTGCAACTGAAACAAACCCAGACAGGTTAGACACCTTTGAACGTGTGTGTGTGTGTGTGTGTGTGTGTGTGTGTGTGTGTGAGAGAGAGAGAGAGAGAGAGAGAGAGAGAGAGAGAGCGAGCGAGCGAGCCAGGGCAGTTTCTGACAGTTGTAAAACCTTCGCGATGATTATTGAGTGAAGTTGTTGTAGTTCTCCTAGAAAAAAGCTATAGAAATAGTTGTCCCCTTAAATGTAAAACTCCTGTCTTGGGCATCTGAGTGACTCAGTTGGTTTAGCATCTGACTTCAACTCGGGTCATGATCTTGTGGTTTGTGGGATTGAGCCCCACTTCGGAGTCCGTACTCGGGGCCTGGAGCCAGCTTCAGCTTCTGTGTCTCCCTCTTTTTCGGCGCCTCCCCAGTTTGTGCTCGCTCGTGCGCCCGCTCTCTCTCTCTCTCTCTCTCTCAAAAATCAAAAAACATTAAAAAAAAGAAAGTAAAACTGTCTATTTTAGGAATACAGCCAGGTCATCAGTTCACAGATGCCCCACAGCTTGGGGACAGCCTCCTGGCCAGAATAGGAAGGGCGTGGTGGTGACACGGGAGTCCCCACATTCCTCCTGAACCTGGGCTGTCCTTTTTGTTCCCCTGATGCTAAGACCAGCTGACGCCTCAGTGGTTTGACGCGCCCTTGACAGATGAGTGTGTGCGAGAAGCAGGGGGCCAAGCAAACAGCACTGCTCTAACGGGATCGGAAAACGGTCTTGGTTTTCGGATCCCAATTTTGAACTTGTCGTTTGACCTTGGGCCTGATCCTTTGAACTTCCCTGGGCCATAGTTGCTGCCTCCATAACAGGGCTGATGATAATACGTGCCGTGTCACGTGGCTGGAGGGGATGCGAGCTGGGCGCCTGGGCAGTGCCTGGGACACCGCACGCTGCGGGGATGGTCACTGGTGTTGTCGCATTCCTCATGTGTCACTGCCTCTTGTGCTGTCTATCCCTTCCCACCTCCTGACGCCTCCTCACCAGGGCACTGCAGCTTTCATTCCTTCTTGAGCTGCTTTCTCGGCGCTGGCGGCTGCTATGGGTTCTCGCTTCCTGGTTCCAAACCTTCCTCACTTGTCGCCTGCACTCTGTCCTGTCCGGTCCTGGTCTGTCTCCACACCTTCTTCCCTCTGGACGCACTTATGCTCTCCCCGTTTCTCAGCGTCTCTCAGGAGTTCTGTCTGCTGAACCGTCCCCAGCGGGAGTTCCCGAGACCTCATATCCCAGAAAATAGATCAAGAAGGTGCACCCTGTTGAGCATGGGCACCGCAGGTGGCCAGCCCCTGTCCCTCGGGGGCAGGGAGGGGCGCAGTGGTCTCGGGAGCTGCGTGGGGCTGGGAAATGCGGGTGGCACCAGGCCATGCTCCCTGTTCAGGCTGGCCTATAAGTGCCATCTCCTCCCATCATCACCCAGCCCGCCTGTCCTCCCCACCCCCCATAAGATGGGAGCAGTGCACGAGCACTCCCTGCAGCCCGGTACCGTGTTGGCTCCTCGTTCTCTGATGAGAAACTCAGGCCCAGCGCTGACACTCTGGGTTTTGCCGTGGCCCTGGAGGTTCCAGGCCGCGTCCTGCAGCGAGGCTCCTTTGCGATCTTGTGTGAATATCCAGGCCAGGTGGAATAAAGATCGTAGAAGGGCTGTCTGGGCACGCCAAGTTCCTCAGCCAAACGAGTTGAGGTCTGGTTGGGCTTTGCCAGCAAGTAAGTGAGGAGCGCATCTTCCGTCTTCAGGGCTTTTTGGATTCTGAGGTTGCGCATACAGATTGGGAGAGAACCTGCGTTAGGAAAGGAGGCGTGTGAAGCCCTAGGTCCTACATGCACGCACTCGATGAACGTTCACCGTGACTGCAGCACAAATGAAAACATGAAGGACAGATGTGCTGAATGTGCACATCTGTCCTTCATGTTTTCATTTGTGCTAAATACTGCTCTAGATTGCTTAAGTCTGCCATCCCCCTTTTATCATCCTTTCTCACGCGGTCATTTTGTAATCCGTAGCCCTAGAGAACGAGGTGTACCGCAACACAAAGCGTTCTCTGCTCGACCCTTCCATCGGCACATTACTGGGTGGCAACGCAGCGGTGCCTCGCGACGGTGACCTCAGCGGGGATTTTTTGAAAACTGCTTTTGCACAGGAAAGGCTGATGGCGGGCACGGTGGTGCCAAGGATTGCAAGTTGTCCAAATCCTAGCACCGAGAGTAGTTCCCCCGATTCTGACCTGGAGTTTGTCGCCAACACCAAGGCAAGGGTGAAAGAGCTACAGCAAGAGGCTGAACGTTTGGAGAAAGTTTTCCAAACTTACCGGCGAAGAGTGAATCCGCACCTCATGCAGAGCACTTCTGCAGCCAAGAGCCCGCCACCCCAGCACCGGACAGCAGCCGTCGGGAACGCCACTCCCAGTGTCCCCGGAAGATGTGCTTCCACAGAGGTCGCGGCTGTTGCTGAGCAGCTGCTGGCGGGCCTGCCCGAGGAGGACAGGAGCAGCGGTTCCAGGGCGCGGCCACCTCGAACACCCGGGGGCTCTCCCTCCCGACGCCTCTCCTCCACTCCCCTGCCCAAGGCGAAAAGGAGCCTCCTTGATAAAATGTCTCTAGAAGGTGAGCTGTTGCCAAGAGGGTTGCAGGATGCTCTGTGAGTGGAAGCTTCTGGTCCTCAGAGGGCCTCCAAACAGAGCTAGGGTGCGCCCGGGCCTGCAGGAGGGAGCGGCCCGCGCCTGGTGGAGCCGAGCTGCAGCAGTCTGGTCCTCTCTCCCCCCTGCCTGCCTTTCCTGGCCGATGGCGGTGTCTCCCCAAGCGGTGGGGGTGCTGAGGGAGGTAGCAGGGTGCTGTCGCATTCTAGCATTGTCCTCGCACGCTGACCCGAGCAGAGCGTGACCGTGGCTTTCCCTGTACCTCCGGTGAGTGGCATACGTTTTGTCGTTGCTGCAGTTAGGTGCTTGAACCGTAGGTGTGTGGATCATTTCTGTGTCCTGCCCAACTATTCGCAAGGGTAACGGACTTCATTTTCAAGGTAATGGAAGGTTTTAGAAACCACGTTGCTACCTTCTTGCAGTTTTTAATAGTCAAGCCTTTTGCCCTTTAGGTGCGGACACACCCCGTGCTGCTGGCTGCAGTCCTGGTCCTGCCAGAACGCCCCGGCCATCACCCGCCGTGTCCAGGCACAGCCCTTCAGTCCACACGCCACCCAGTTCTCCCGAGCAGGCCAGGTAAGCCCGCCTTCCGCCCGGCCACGCCGCCTCTGGGTAGCCACACACGCTCTCACGCTGCACTTGTTGGGGGTTGCATGATCCAAAGGACCACGTGGCGGTGTAGAATCCGTAATCTGATCTTTGAGAGTCCTCTAAATTACCTGCATGGAGAAAATCTTCCATCTAGCAAGTAAGTCCTTTCTACTGGTGTACTAAGCTTGGTGTGTAGAAAATACACTACAGTGTCAATAAACATCTTCATGGTTGCAGGAGTAACAAATGTACAAAATATGCAAAAACAAATTCAGTTTAAATTGAAAGCAATTTTGCAGCGCCTGGGTGGCTCAGTCAGTTACGGGTCTGACTTCGGCTCAGGGCATGATCTGGCGGTCTGTGAGTTCGAGACCTCGCCTCAGGCTCTGTGCTGACAGTTTGGAGCCTGGAGCCTGCTTTGGCTCTGTCTCTCTCAAAGCTAAATATTTGCAAAACCTTAAAACAATTTCACACATCGTTACAAAGTCATTTAAAGATATATTGGCATTTAAAATATAAACAACCTTCTAATTCTTTTGGACCTGAGTGTAGACACACGATGTTGGATTAGTGTCAAGCGTACAGCATAGTGGTTGGACTGTACGTTGTGCTGTGCTCCCCACGAGGGTCGCTGCCGTCTGTCCCCATGCAGCACCACGACACTCCCATGGTCCCGTTCCCTGCCCTGTACCTGTCATTCCCGTGGCGTGCTCGTTTCCCAAGCGGGAGCCTGTCCCTCCCACCCGCCTTCGCCCACTCTGCCCACCCGTCCACTCCCTCTCGCGACCGACATTTGGTTTCTGTATTTATAGGTCTCATTCTGCTTTTTGTTTGTTCACTTGTTTTTTAGATTCCACATATAAGTGAAACCATAGGGTATTTGTCTTGCTCAGTCTGACTGCTTTCATTTAGCATAGTACTCTCTAGGTCCATGTAAGTTGTTGCAAACGGCGAAAATCTCCTCCTTTATTATGGCTGAATAATAATATCCTGTTACGTATATACACCCTGCACACCACGTTTTCTTTATTGACTTATCAGTCCCTAGATACTTGGGTTGTTTCTGTGTCTTGGCTATTGCACATAATGCTGCTGTAAACACAGGAGTGTATGTATCTTTTCAAATTAGTATTTTCGTCATCTTTGCATAAATCCCCGGTGGTGGAGTTACTGGATGGTACGGTGATTCTATTGTTCATTTCTTGAGGAACCTCCATACTGCTTTTCACAGTCGCTACACCAGTTTGCTTTCCCACCCACAGTGCCGGGGGTGGGGGGGGGGGGTCCTTTCTCTCTCTTGTTACTTCTTGTCCATTTGATTCTAGCCATTGTGATGCATGTCACATGGTATCTCCTTGTAGTTTTAATTTGCGTTTTCCTGGTGATGGGTGATGTTGGGCATGTTTTCATGTGTCTCTTGGCCGTCCGGATGTCTTTGGGAGCTGTCTCTTCAGGTCCTCTGGCCGTTTCAATCGGATTACTTGCATTATTGGTGTTGAGCTGTCTGAGGTCTTTATATACTTTGTTTTTTTCTTTTTTGAGAGAGCGGGGGAGGGGCAGAGGAAGAGGGAGAGAGCATCCTAAGCAGGCTCCACGGCCAGCGCAGAGCCTTCACAGGGCTTGATCAGGACCTGAGCCAAAAGCAGGAGTCTGACACTCAGCCGCCTGAACCCCGCAGGCGCCCCTCCGTGTTTTGGATACTGTTATCGGATATATCCTTTCCAAATCTTGTCTCCCATTCAGTAGGTTTCCCTTTTTTTCGGTGATGGTTTCTTTTAGCTGTGCAGAAGCTTTTTAGTTTGGTGTAGTCCTAACAGTTTCTTTTTGATTTTGTTTCTTTTGCTTCAGGAGACCTGTCTAGAAAAATGTTGGTAAGGCCAATGTCACAGAAATTACTGCGTGTGCTCTCTTCTCAGAGTTGTATGGATTCAGCTCTCCTGTTGAGGTCTTTAACCTCTTTTGAGTGTATTTCCGGGTTTGGTGTAAGCCAGTGGTCCAGCTTCGTTGTTGGGCGTGAGGCCGTCCAGTTTTGCCAGCACCATTCTTTGAAGAGACTGTCTTTTCCCATCGCATGCATATTCTTGCCACCTATGTCGTGGATTATTTTGCCACGTAAGTGTGACTTTCTTTCTAGGCTCTCTATTCTGTTCCATGGATGTGTTTATTTTTGTGTCAGTACCATATGGTTTTGATGACTATAGCTTTCTAGCATATCTTGAGATCTGGTATTGTGATACCTCTAGCTTTGCTTTTTCAAAATTGCTTTGGCTCTTTGGGGTCGTTTCTGGTTCCATACGAATTTTAGTAGTAGTCTAGTTCTGTTAAAAATGCTGTTGGGGGTCACCTGGGTGGCTCTGTTGGTTGAGCGTCTAACTTTGGCTCAGCTCACCATCTCCCAGTTTGTGGGGTAGAGCCCTGTGTCGGGCTCTGCACACAGCTCACAGCCTGGAGTCTGCTTCTGATTCTGTCTCTCCCTCTCTCTCTAAAAATAAACCTTAAAGTATTTGAAAACTACTGTTGGTATTTTGATAGGGATTGCCTTGAACCTGTAGATTGCTTTGGGTAGCAGGGACATTTCAGCGATATTACTTCTAACAACCCAGGAGCATGGACTGGCTTTCTATTTGTGTCATCTTCCATTTCTGTTACCAGTGTTCTGCCGTTTTCTGAGTAAAGGTCTTTCAGCTCCTTGGTTAAATTTATTTCTAGGGATTTTATTATTTTTGGTGCAATTGTAAATGGGATTATTAATCCTTTTCTTCTGTTTTTTTCAGTAGTATGCAAAAATGCAACTAACTTCCAGGTATTAATTTTTCTATCCTGCGACTTCACAGAATGCACTTATTCTGATAGATTTTTGGTGAAGTCTTTAGGGTTGTCTCTGTATAGGATCATGTAATCTGCAGAGTGTGATCATGGACTTCTTCCTTTCCAATGTGGATGCCTTTGTCTTGTTTGTATTTTTGAGAGAGAGCGACAGAACATGAGTGGGGGAGGGGCAGAGAGAGGGAGACACAGAATCCGAAGCAGGCTTCAGGCTCCAAGCAGTCGGCACAGAGCCCGACGCAGGGCTCGAACTCAAAAGCCATGACAAAGTTGGCCACTTAACTGACTGAGCCCCCCAGGAGCCCTATGGATGTCTTTTTTTCTTACCTGATTGCTGGGCTTGGACTTTTCAGTACTGTGTTGACTCAGAGTGGGAAGAGTGGACATCCTTGTCTTGTTTCTGATCTCAGGAAGTTCCAATTTGTATATCATCGAAACAAAATCTACATCGGTAGTGGGTCCTGGGATATGCTTGCCAAAGCAGGAGTGGGCGGGTGTGTTGAGGGGCACAGCAGTGGGTTGCGCAGTCTGGGATTCGGGTCTCATGTGGCACCCCTGTTGGTGCCTGGTCCCCGTGGCGGGAGATTCTGACTCCTGAATTCTGGGCCCCATACTGGGCCTCTACGTGTGGCTTCCATTTTACTGTATAGCGCTGAAAACCACCACATGTGCCTATTACAATCCCAAAGCATGTGATTTTTTTTATATCCCTCTTCATTGGAATAAAACCCAAGAAGAAAGACAAGATGTGTGAGGAGTGAGGGCCTTTTCATTCATGGGGGGCTGGGGGTTGGGATGTAGCCCCTTGAGCCGGCACGTGCTGGGGGCATGCACAGTTTGCCTTTTTCAAAAACCTTTTCTGGTTCTGGAAGAAATGAACTCGTCCCAGGAACCGCATGGTAATGGGGGTAGCACCTACCTCACAGAGTGACCGGGGTTCTGAGAGTGACCTTTTGAGGGATTCCTGGCGCGCGGAGGGCGCCCCCTGCAGTGTGGAGCCCTTGTTCTCCGTGAGCCCAACAAAAACGGCCTTTCTGCGACATTTTCTCGAGTCCCAAAGAGTTTTTGTCATCCTGTGCTCATGCTCTTGGGTTTTACGTTCCTTCAACGTGACCTTGAATTTTATTTTTCTGATCCAGTCTTCATCGAAGACAGACAGAACTTGAGGACCAAAGAGAATTTTCCGATCTGGACAAGCTACCTCTTAAGGACAATGAGGAATTGGGATCCTCTTTTGAATGTAAGTTCAAATAGGAGTCCCGGTGTTGAGGAGTTGAGAATGTAGAAGGCTGAGTTTCGGTGAAACATCCAGTGTCAGAAAAAGCGAAGCTCTTACAGATTGACGTTTTGATTTTGTGTATAAAACCGCAAGTATGGATGCGTTGTCTCATTTTTAAGTCGCGAAGATTTTCAAGGGGGTGTTCGGGGTTGCGTTCATTAAACACTTACGGATACTTCACGAGTTTATAGTTGGAGCTTGGCCTCTACGTGAGTCCCTAACTCAGTTGACCGTGTTTGGGATTGCCTCAGACTTCCAAAGTAAATGATTTTTATAGTCTTTTTTCCCCCTTTTTCGAAACATGGACATTCTAAGTTACTTTGGTTTGAGTGACTCCGATCACACCGACTGCCTCAGATACAGAACGCCCATTTTTAGATTAAAGAATGGAGGTAAAACACTGCAAGCATAAGAGTCTAGAAATGGTGTCCTGGCCATGGCCCTGCTCGGGGAGGCTATATTGTATGTAAGCTGTCCTCGTGTTTCATGAACTGCATCACTACGTGCAGAAGTAGAATGTTTTGAGCACTTAAATGGGAACGCTTAGTAAATTCTGCAAAATCCCTGTGACGCCCTTTGCTGAGCTTGTTAAATCAGTGATTTGAAAAACAATCTAAATGATTATCAGCAAGCCAGGTGAGTTCTTCGACTTGGTCGATTTTATGAGGGGATGTAATTCTTGAAACCCTAAGACCCCTCGGAGAAGGGAACAGGTGGCGGGGGGCTGGGTGCAGACTGCGGAGCCGGCCCGGCAGCTCGGGCCGAGACCTTGTGCTTCCGAGCTCCCGGTCCCTCTGCCACGCCGCACTCCCTTCTGTCGCCGTGTTTCCCGAGGACTCAGGGGACGCTTGTTTGCACCTTTTGTAGCTGCAGGGAGCTCACCGAGGCAGTTTGAAGTGGATGACCTCCATCCCGCTGGCGACATGCCTCACGTGGGTGCCACTGCCGCCGTGTCTGCCACGCCTGTCTCCTGTCGCCACCCGAGTAAGTTTTGCTCTGTTGGAGTTAACGAAATATGTTAATGAATCAATAACAGTAAATATTATTTTGTTTTCTATTTATTGGCTTCTTCTGTGCATTAAAGTAGGACAAGAAAAACCTTTCTGGGGCGCTGGGGGTCTCAGTTGGTTGAGCGTCTGATTTCAGGTTTCCCCCTGGGTCCTGATCTCGAGGTTTGAGGGTTCCAGCCTGCATCAGCACAAGCCTGCTTGGCCTCCTCTGACCTGCCCCCCTTCCAGCCCTGTGCCCCCCCCCCCCGCCCCCACTTGCCTACTCTGTCTCTCAGATAAACTTTAAAAGGAGAAAAGCCTTTGTCGATTTCCGTCTTCGGGGAAGCTGATGACGTTGGAGGAAAACTGGTCATCAGACTGGTCTTGCCTGGCCCACCGTGTCCTTCCTCTTCGCTTCCTCACAGGACCTACTTCCCTTCCCCGTGGGGACGTCTGAGCTCCATGCCGCGGCTCAGCCAACAGCCGCGTGCTTTCCTCCTGGGACCGAGGGGTTTCAGCTTCAGAGTTGGAGGGAAAGGCCTCCGGTAGAACTGCCTGGAGGCCCTCGCCCAGCCTGGGAGGGCGGCGTCTCTCGGAGAGCAGCGGTGTGTTGGTTTCAGGCGCAGTTGGGAACTTGAGGAGTCACACGAAGGAACCAGAGGCTTGAGAGAGGGCTGGGCTTTTGCTGATTCCAGGTGAAGTCCTTTCTGGGAAGCACTCATTTAGTGAGATTCGATCAAGAGCCTTTTCTGTGCTAGGCGCTCTTCAGGGAGCTGGGCACATGGCAGTGAACCGACCCAGGCCCCTGCTTCATGTGGCTTCAAGCCAGAGGACTCGGATGGGCTAGATCTGACGGGGACAGTGGTGCCCTGGAGCGCCGCTGCTGGGCAGAGACCTCAGTGAGTTCGGGGATAAAACTACTGCAGTAGACAGAATAGAGGACACCAGCTGAGTCGGCAGGTGTTTGTGACCCTTACCGTACGTTATAATGAACGGCTTCTTAAATTACTATAAAACGGCGCGGTTATGTTTTGATCATTGAGAAATTCTCTGCCTCTGGCCGCGGAGGGGCGTGAAAAGCCCCAAACTTGCTACCTTTGTGCCAGCAGGAGCACTGCTTTTCGTGCCTCTTCCATCCGAAAGGTTTCATTCTGCCGCTCCGGTGTTGGATCTCGTGACGAGGGCGGAGTGGACGCTGTGCTCCTCTGCTCTGGGCTCCGGTGACTCGGTGCTAGTGACGGGAGCCCAGCCGCGAGTCCGGAAGTGCTGTTGGGGACCCGTGCCCGTGCCTGTGTGGCAGCATCGCAGGCACAGCCGAGGCTCTGGGCCAGAGCTGGAGGACAGAGCTCAGCAGAGTCCTCCGTGGAGCCGAGATCCAGTTAACCTCATGAGGCATGGGGACCTGGCTTTCCAGCTTAGGGAACAAACTATTCACACTGGGTCTCTGGCTGGAAGAGATAGAAGTAGGGTGACAGATGGATATGGGCTTTGACGAGGCAGGTACAGGGTACTGTGTGAGGTGGCCGGTTGTCCCTGTAGGAATAAGGAGCTCCCAGAGGAGGTGGCATTTAAGTGAGGGCTGGCTTCGTGGGGGGAAAGGAGGAGCACATCGGGTGGAGCACGTGCAAGCAGGGAGGACAGCGCTGTCCTCGGGTACCCGTGCACGTGCCGGCACACACACAGGAGGCGTCAACTGAATGTTCTGGTGATACAGGAAGTTGGGCAGGAAGGAAAGGGGCAGATGGCCGCCTAGACCACCACGGGTTTGGATTCCACCCCAGTGTGCGTGCATCTCCGGGAGGTGACTGGTGCTCACGCAGGTGCAGGTGGGCTGGCTGAAGGCAGAGAGACATGGTCGCAGAGACCCTTGGTGGCGAGGTGATTCCGGCCACTCAGGGGAACGAGGATCTGAGATGCCGCAGGAAGTAGAGGACAGTGTAAGCCCTGGTGGCTGAGCAGACATGGCGTGGAAAGAGGTGACTCGAGGGCGAGAATGAGGAGTTCAGCGCTGAAGCCAGGGCCGGGGGGGTCTCCTGTTATGATGGCAGGGAGCCCAGGAGAAAGATGGGTGTGAGCAAACATGGAGAGAGGGCCGGACCAGAGAGGGGATTGTGGGAAAGGTCAGGGATCAGCCAGGGGGAGGGCGTGGTGGTGTCCTTCATGGGGGGGTGGGGGGGGCGGGACCTGCGAGACTGCAGGCCCTTCCGGTAGCCAGAGGAGGAGTTAGGAAAGGGCTGTGTCAGGGCGCCTTGGCGCCTCGGTAGCTCAGTTAGGTATCACTCTTGCTTTCTGCTCAGATCACCGTCTTGTTCACGGGTTTGAGCTTACGTGGGGCTCTGTACTAACAAGCAGGGAGCCTGCTTGGGATTCTCTCTGACCCTTCCCCACTTGGGCACACATGTGCACGCATGCCCGCCCTCGCCCTCGCCTTCAAGTATACTTAAGAAACTTCACTATGTTTAAAAAAAAAAAAAGTGTGGCTGTGTAAATGAACCGGGACTGAGGGTTAAGCCTGAATCCTGAAGATGGGGGGCGGCTCCAAACCAACGGCAGAGGTGGAATGTAGGGCTTGACGGGGGAAGCAGGGAGGAGGTGGACAAAGAGGGGGAGAAGTCGTGATGGGGGGCCATGGGAGGCAGCTAAAGTCATTGTGGTAAGGGCGACTTGCTTCTCCGCAAAGTAAAAGGCGGGGCGCGGTGCCGGCAGTGGGTTTGGGGGCTCAAAGATGGAGCAGGCCAAGAGTCCTAGACCTCAGCAGCCTCTTCCCGAGTGTTGGGACGGGCCCCTGCCAAGCAGTCCTGCGTTCATTTGAAGAAGCTGATGCTGCAAATTACTTGCTCTTTCTTTTCTGTCCCGTAGGTGTGGATCACAAAGAAATGGGAGAACAGACAGAAGAAAAAACAGGGGAATGGCACATGACAGAACAAAAGCAGAGAGAAGAAATAAGGCAGATCGAACTGCAAGAAGCTTTAGAAAGGGAACGAAGGGAGCTCCAGAAACCGGACCAAGAGCGGGTAATGATCAGTCCAGCCACGGTCTCTGTACTGGTGTTTGCACGGTGCACTTCGTGAGTACCCTGCTCTCCTGGAGGGGGTCCTCGGCATGTCCCCAAGTCCTAGGGGTGGCAGGCGACTTTGTTTGGTGTTGGTTTTCTACCGTACAACGTTACCACAGTGTTCCTGACCGTACTCTCTGTGCCGTACTTGTCGTCTCTGTCACTTACATGTAACTGGAGGTTTGTACCTCTTCGTCCCCTTGACTTCACCCATCCCCCACCCGCCTCTCTGGCAGCCACCGGTTTGTTTTCTGTACTTGAGTACAGTCTGGGTGTTCTAGCTTTGAGAAGAATGCCGGTGCAATTTTGGTTGGGATTGCATTGAATGTGTAGCATGCTTTGGATAGTATTGATATTTTAACAATATTTATTCTTCCAGTCCATGAACATGGAATGTTTTTCCATTTCTTTGTGTCTCCTTCAATTTCCTTCATAAGTTTCTTTTATAGTTTGTAGCATATAGGCCTTTACGTCAACAGTGGGTCCCCCCCCACCCCCATACTGGAGTGACTCCAACTTGAAGGGCACGCAGAGCTGCCATCTGGTTATCTGCCAGCGTTGTCAGCTGCCCTGTACCCCACCCACCGCCCCTCTGCCCTCGCCATCATTCGTGATATCACAACAACAGCTGTCCGCTTTTTCTTGAGACTCAGAAGGGCCAGAGCAACAGCCTTTTGCTTTCTCTCCCCCTTCCCCACCTACAGCCCAGGTGGAAGGAAGGGACCCAGCCTTCTTGTTCGGAGACCTCACCTCCCTCCCCGGAATCAAGCTGAGAAGGAACCAGCTGGCCCTTCCCTCCTCCTAGCTGTTTTTCTTTCCCAC
>PJEM01014746.1:0-16106 GCA_004023845.1 Helogale parvula | reverse complement strand
TGGACATCCTTGCCATGTTCCTGATCTCAGGGGGAAAGCTCTCAGTTTTTCCCCATTGAGGATGATATTAGCTGTGGGCTTTTCATATTTGGTTTTTATGATGTTTAAGTATGTTCCTTCTATCTCGACATTCTTGAAAGTTTTTATTAAGGAAGGATGCTGTATTTTGTCACATGCTTTTTCTGCATCTATTGACAGGATCATATGGTTCTTATCCTTTCTTTTATTGATGTGATGTATCACGTTGATGTGTGAATATTGAACCAGCCCTGCCGCCCGGGAATGAATCCTACTCAGTCATGGTGAAGAATTCTTTTATATACTGTTGAAGTTGTTTACTAGTATCTGGTTGACAACTTGTGCATCCATGTGATCAGGGATATTGGCCTGTAATTCTCCTTTTTTGTAGGGTCTCTGTCTGGTTTGGGAATCCAGGTACTGCTGGCTCCATAGAATGAGTCTGGAAGCTTTCCTTCCATTTCTGTTCTTTGGAATAGCTTGAGAAGAAAACATATTAACTCTGCTTTAAATGTCTGGTAGAATTCCCCTGGGAAACCATCTGGCCAGGACTCTTGTTTGTTGGGAGATCTTTGATGACTGATTTAATTTCTTCACTAGTTAAGGGTATGTTCAGATTTTCTATTTCTTCCCATTTGAGTTGTAGTGTGCGGGTTTAGGAATTTGTCCCTTTCTTCCAGGTTCTCCAGTTTGTTGGCATATATTTTTTCATAGTATTTTCTGATCATTGCTTGTATTTCTAAGGGATTGATTGTGATACATTCACTTTATTCATGATTTTATCTGTTTGGGTCCTCTCTTTTTGAGAAGTCTGGCTAGGGATTTATGAATCTTGTTTATTTTTTTAAAAAACTCTGTTTCATTGGTCTGTTCTGGTTATTTGGATTCTATATTGTTTATTTCTGCTGTGGTCTTTATTATTTCTCTTCCTCGGCTGGCTTTGAGGTTTCTTTGTTGTTCTGCGTCTAGTTCCTTTAGGTGTGCTGTTAGAGTTTGTATTTGAAATTTATCCAGTTTTTGAGATAGGCCTGGATTGCAATGTATTTTCCTCTTACAATCCTTTGCTGCATCCCAGAGGGTTTGGATTGTTGTGTTTTCATTTTCATTTGTTTCCATATATTTTTTTAACAACTTCTTTGTGTGGTTGACCCATTTGTTCCTTAGTGGGAAATTGTTTAACCTCCATGCATTTGGAGGTTTTCCAGACTTTTTCTTGTGGTTGATTTCAAGTTTCAAAGCATTGTGATCTGAAAGTGTGCATGGTATGATCTCAGTTCTTCTGTATTTATTAGACTGATAAAAACAGATACTATACTTGATCTTAGCCAAAAGGCCAAGAAGCGATTTTTTTCTGTATTTATGGAGGGCTGTTTTGAGACCCGGTATGTGATGTATCTTGGAGAATGTCACATGTACACTGGAGAACAATGTGTATTCTGCTGTTTTTGGATGGAAAGTTCTAAATATGTCAAGTCCATCTGGTCCAGTGTATCATTCAAGGCCGTTGGTTCTTTATTGAGTTTCTGTCTGATGATCTGTCTATTGCTGTAAGTGGAGTATTCAAGTCCCTTGCAATGACCACATTCTAATCAATAAGATTGCTTATATGTTTGTGATCGTTTCATCTATTTGGGTGCTGCCGAATTTGATGCACGAACATTTACAATTGTTAGCTCTTCTTGATGGATAGACCCCGTAATTATGATATAATGCCCTTCTTCATCTCTTATTACAACCTTTGGTTTAAAGTGTAGTTTGTCTGATACAAGTTTGGCTACTCCAAACTTTCTTTGGACTTCCGTAGCATGATAGATGGTTGGTTCTCCATTCCCTCACTTTCAATATGAAGGTGTCCTCAGGTCTAAAATGGATCTCTTGTAGACAGCAAGTAGATGGATCTTGTTTTTTTATCCATCCCAATAACCTTTGTCTTTTGATTGGAGCATTTAGTCCATTTACATTCTGTGTTGTTATTAAAAGATACTGATTTAGAGTCATTGTGTTATCTATATGTTTCATGCTTGTAGTGATGTCTCTGGTCCTTTGTAGTCTTTGCAACATTCTACTCATGGTGGCCCTCTTAAGGATGTTTTGTATGGCTGGCTTAGTGGTGATGAATTCCTTTAGGTTTTGTTTGCGAAAACCTTGATCTCTCCTGTTCTGAATGACAGGCTTGTTGGATAAAGGATTCTTGGCTGCGTGTCTTTCCTGTTAAGCACAGTGAAAATTTCCTGCCACTCCTTTCTGGCCTGCCAAATTTCAGTCGATAGGTCTGCTCCCACCCTTAGGTGTCTGGTCTTGTAGGTTAAGGCCCATTATTCCCTAGCTCCTTTCAGAATTCTCTCTTTATCTTTGTATTTTGCCATTTTCACTGTGGTACGTCATGCAGAAGATCGACTCAAGTTATATCTGAGGGGAGTTCTTGGTGCCTCCTGGATTTCGATGTCTGTTTCCTTCCCCAGATTGGAGAAGTTCTCAGCTAAGATTTGTTCAAGTACACCTTTGTCCCCTTTCTCTCTCTTCTTCTACTTCTTCTTCTGGAACTCCTATGATACAGATATTGTTCCGTTTCATTGAATCACTTAGTTCTCTAATTCTTCCCTTGTGGTCCAGAATTTTCTTTTTCTCAGCTTCATCTTTTTCCATAATTTCATTTTCTGTTTCACTTAATCTCCCCTCTGCCTCTTCAATTCTCACTGTCACTGCCTCTAGTTTATTTTGCTCCTCCTGTATGCATTTTTTAATTCATCATAACTATTGTTTAGTTCCTTGATCTCTGCAGCCACAGGGCTCTCTGCTATTGCCTGTGCTTTTGCCAAGCCCAGCGATAATCTTATGACTATTATCCTAAATTTTTGTTCAGTTATATTGGTTATGTCTTTTCTGATCATTTCTTTGTCATTTCCTCCTGGAATTTCTTTTGAAGGGAATTCTTCTGTTTTGTCATTTTGGCTAATTTTCTGTCCCTTAGGTGTTTTAAAAGCTGGTTATGTGCCCTGAATCTGCGAGCAGCTGCTATATTAAAGAGGGGTCATGTGCTGCCCAGGGCCTGGCCCTTGAGGAGGTGTTTTTTTTTTGGAGAGCGTTACTTGCTCTGTGCTGTCACTTGGTTATTTTATCTCCCTACTCATAGTGAGGTTTTGGACCCTCCACCATGGGTGTTTGGATTTGTTCACTGAAGTAGCCCTAGAAAGGAAAACAAAACAGGAAACAACAAACAGAAACCAGACACCGAAGACCCCAAAAACAAAAACCAGGAACACCAGCTACAAGTGAACAGCAGGGGGGAGGCAGTGCTGATGGAAGAGGCCTTGTCCCTACCAAGGGAGAAAAGACAGGGGCGGAGGAAAGACCAGAAAATAAAAATTAGTGTGTGGCTTAATCCAGAGAGAGTAAGGAAAATAAAGAAGGGGGGGGGGTGAAATAAAATTGACCAGGTGGAGAAAGTATTTGGCTTAATCCAGAGCTCGAGAACGGAGAATAAAGAGGGAGGTGTAGAACATCTCTCTAGAGAATAGAGGAAATATGTCTGCTTAAAGAAAGCAACAACCAGAGTAACCAGAGAGGGGAGGGAAAGAGATCAGGAGAAAAGGAAGAAAGAATATATGATAAGAAGTGTGGGAGAATCCAGTCAGGCAGCGCACCAGCGGTGGGTGGTCTGGAGGAGGAGTGGTCTGTTCTCAGTGTCAATCTCCTGTAGATACCCTGTTATGGGTGCGGAGGGGCGTGGCTGGGTGTGGGCGGGACCCGCTGTCTGATCCCTGACACCCCCCTTGGCGGTGGGGGGGCGGGGTAAATGGCGATGCCCCAGTCTCCACGAACCAGGTGTCCCAAAGCACTCTGTTCAAGCCGTCCTCACTGTGCCGCCTGTGTGAATGAGGCCTTTTGTCCCCTCCGCCGACTCCCACGCCTCCCTGGCGCTTGGCTGGGACTCTAACCCCGATGTTGTTAAGGTTCCCGCTCCATAGGTCCAGTTCTGGGGCGGTGCCCCTCTGCGCTACCGGATATACGGCCGGCCTCTGGCCTGTGGGTGCAGACAGCACTCCAGGGAGGGGATTGCTTGCTCCCACTGCCGACTGCGCTCTGTGCGTTACCGAGCCCCAGTTCTGAGAGAGCCCCGCAGTTAGAGACTGGACCTTTGTCTGTTCTGCTCCGTGGTTTTTCTCTTCAGCTACAGCCCTAGACTTCCCCAGCCTCTCTCTCTTTTCCTTTTGTCTCCGCAGAAGGGGATCCCTCCCCTCCATTCCTCTACCACCTGCTTTTATTGCTTGTGTTTTGCAGTCACGCACCTAAGGCCCGTCAGCTTGTCCTGGTGGGTCCCTGGAGGTGTCTCTGTCACTTTGCCGCCCGGATTCTGACTCTTGGAGTTCAAAGTTGGCGTCAACACTGCTCTATTTGAGGGGAGGGAACTTTGGATCCCCCTACTTCTCTGCCCTGTTGGCCCCTCCTCCTAAATGGGGCTTAAAGAAAGCTTCCAAGGTCCACCAGCTGGGCTGAGAGTAACCCAGAGGACGTGAGCACTGGTCAGTGGTGGCGTGCAGGCGCTCCCCGCCCTCGTCCTTCCTCTGGGTCTCTGCTGGCCTCTTTGTCGTGATTCTGGTCCCAGGCGCCTGGATTTACACACCTGTCGGGTCTTACCGAAACTAATCTTCCATAAGGATGTTCCCGGACTCCTGGTTAATTTGGCCTAAAGCATAGGACACTTGAGGCGAATGAATCGCTTCCTGCGTGGAGGTGGCTTGCTTGTCCCCCTTTGATAGCAATGACTTCAATTAATCGTTCTCTGGCATGCAGGCTGTTCTTAACGGAGCAGGATTATATTACTGTGCGTATTTTTAAACACTTACAAGTTGTTTGATGTATTTGTGTTTTCTGTGTTGGGCCTGTGGGTTTCCCAGAAGATGACTGAAGAATCATTGAAGACCGAAATGGAAAAAGAATTGGAAATGAGTGTTGAAGAAATGAAAGACCAATCTGTTTGTGGTGAAAACCCTTTAGAGAAGTACATGAAAATTCTTCAGCAAAATCAAGGCCAGGAGCCTTCAGATAAGGTGCCGATGCTGTGGACCGGCTGTCTTGGGGGGGACCGTGGAGGGTTGGGTTTGTTTGAAGACCTTAGGACGAGAATCTGCCTTCTCCATTGGAGACAAAAAGGTAGAAGCCTAGAAAATGCAAAAGTCACATTAGAGCCTTGACTTTCTTGGCCAAATTTCATCACTTTTGTTTGGGTAAAGATAGAAGAGATTTCAGTGTGTCCAACTTGATAAAAGTTGGCATGTCCCTCGTTATTTTAAGAACAAGAAGGAAATAAAATGGAAGGTCTTTCCATGAGTAGTGAATGCATTAGTACTATCTGAGCCATTAATACTGAAGTCTCACACGCTTGGGTGTTGAGAATGGGTACCAGGGGGTTTATTTTGTGAACCTACTAAATTTCATGTTTAGAAGTCCCCTTTCTGAGATTCTTGAATTACATATATATCTCAAAAATAGTTCTTAGAGAGATGAAAGTACTGAATAAAACTGATATTTCTGTAATTTCAAACATTTCCCCTCTTTGTATCAGAGTTCAGTGAAGGTTGGCGGGGAAGGCTCACAAGTGGACACCCTACCATCCAGCAACAAAGACGAAAGGTATGGTCCCCCCAACGTGGTATGTTGTCGCAAACCGTCGTGTGGCGGGTTGTGTCGGCTGAGGGGATGTTCGGATAAGTGAGTCTGCCCGTAAGAAATTAGCGAAACCATCCAAAATAGGGAGTTGGGAAAAAAATCTGTTGCGTTTTTTAACTTGCGTAACTGCTTCTGCTACAAATGGTAAGCACGGGCACAAAGCCCCCAGGAAAAGAATGAAAACATTAGAAAGATGCCTGAATACACTTGACAAGAATTTAATAAAAATGTTTTATTTATCCTTAATTTAGTTTCACGGGCTTTTCTCCTGAAGAACCAGATGACTCCTGGTAACCCTGTTTGCCGCTCAGCGCCTTACCATGGAACGTAACTTGAGGCCTGTGTATTTTCTGTAACAAATTTCTCAGTAAAACTTTGAATCTCAATAAGACCATGTGATTGTGTTTCTCGTAGTTTTATTTGGGTTATGAGCCAGAAATCGTGCGAGCCAGCAACACCCCTTTAGGCTTTGTATGAGCCTAGAATGAGCTGGGGGGGGGGGGGGTTGGTTGGTTGGTTTTCACCTCCCCGTTTTTGTCTTAGGTTATATTCATTGGAAACCTTGTTGGTCAAGTTCCAGACCTACAATTGGGAAGTCTCCTCTGTTCCTTTGCTCTCCGGAGCTGGGCTACTCCCTGCCAAACAGGAGGCCCTCTTGCCCAGCACTCTCCTTCTGACCTGGCTCTGAACGTGAAGACCCAGGTCTTTCCGTCCCAGGCTCTAGAAAGAGTACAGTGTCACCTCTGGTCCTTCTTTTCACCTTTTCTTCTTGAGAACAAACACAGCCCCTTCTTAGTTGGCGATAATGGGAGACGGTGACGTTCGCCGAGCACTTCCTGTGGACCAGGTACAATTTTGGGCCTCGGTATGTATAAACGCGCTTCCTTCTCTCACCCGTGTGAAAGGTGTACTAGGACCCTCCGCATTTCACAGGCAGAAACACGAGGCGCACAGGTTAGGGACTTCCCCAGGGTCTCCTCGCCATCAGATTGCAGAGCCGGGACGTGTGCCCCTGTGGGAGACCAGCGCTGCCTCTACGCGGGGCTGTTGGGAGCTGCTCCTGTGGAAGACCCCCCACGGCTTACAGCGCCTCGCCCCTTAGATCCCCCTTTCCAGAGTGACCTTTAGGAACCGCACATTGAACAAATAAGTGCACGCCGATGCAGCACCCCAAAAACTCCCACAAGGGTGCCCCGGAGTAGCGGGGAGTAATGGGTGCTGCTCCACTTTGTCCTGGCAATGGCTGTATACCTCCCACAGAACTCAAGGGAGGGCGTTGCTTCCTCTGACTGCGGACTGTGACTCTGAGCTGGCTCCTGAGTCCTGGGCTGGCTCCGCCCCTCCCCAGCTGTGTGAACAGGGGAGCTGGCCGCCGTCTGGAGAAAGCCCGTTGATTAGAAAATTAGATCTTTTCCTGGTGTGTGTTTTTTGTTTTTCAATTTCTGGTCTGTTTTTTCTCTTGTCCAAATATACTTCTGTGCTTCCACAGACTCTCTTTCTCCTCCTCCCGTCTCTCCCTAGAAGTGGATCCCTCCCCTTTGTACCTATACCACCTGTTTTATCCCTCCCACTTCACAGTCACGCACCTGTGGCTCTCAGGTTCTCCCTGTGGGTGCCTGGAGACAGCTCTGTCACTCTGCAGCCCACACTCTTGGAACTCCACGTCCTCTGGCCTCAACACTGCTGTGTTTGAAGAATGGGGGAACTTCAGGTCCCTCTGCTTCTCCACCACAATCCCTCTATTTCAGATAGCATATAATGTACATTATCTCTGCCTAGTGAATTCTTACTCTGTAGCATTTTTTTCCTGTTCTTCTGTCTTTGGGAGGAGGTTTTAATGATTGGAGATTTTGCTTTTAAGTATGTTCCTCTATTATGTGCTTTTTTAAGCTGCAGATGAAATGAAAAGGAACAGAAAATGAGAGAAGATTAAGTTTGCAAAAGTGAAAATGAAAACTGTAAAGAAATCTCATCTTACAAACATTAGGATAACTCCTATGAAACACAGCAAGAGACAATGACAAATGTTGAGGATGTGGAGAAATTGGAACACTTGGCACTTTTGGTGATACTGTTACACTGCTATAGAAATCCACAAGGAGTATTCTCAAAATTTATAATACAGCTACATAAAAATTATTAAATCACCATTTTATGAATAGCATAGGTACTTAATGATTTGGATATATTTTTTTTTTATTTTAATGTCTGTTTTTGAGAGAGAGAGAGTGTGAGCATGGGAGTGGCAGAGAGAGAGGGAGACCTAGAATCCAAAGAGCTCCAGGCTCTGAGCTGTCAGCATTAAGTCTGACCTGGGGCTCCAAATCAGAGACCAGGAGATCATCACCTGAGCTAAAGTCAAACCCTTAAATTGGCTGAGCCACCCATGTACCCCTTTAATTAAAAAACTTTTTTTAGTGTTTGTTTATTTTTGAGAGAGAGAGAGAGAGAGAGCGCAAGCAGGGGAGGGGCAGAGAGAGGGAGACACAGAATCCGAAGCAGGCTCCATGCTCTGAGCTGTCAGCACAGAGCCCAACACGGAGCTCCAAGTAATGAACTGCCAGATTATGACCTGTGCTGAACTTGGACACTTAACTGACTGAGCCACCCAGGGGCTCCTGAATATGTTATTCTTTAAAATTCCCAATATGCCTCTCTTGGTTTTGAAATCTATAGTATTCAAGACATATTTTTTTAAATACAAAGAACAGAGTGAAAAAATGATTTTCAAATAATTATTATTATTTTGGAAAGGGGCATTTTCCAACCTAATGATTTTTGTAATCCAGTAGTTCATTTGAGCAGGCAATGGAATTAAGAGTTTTTGATATGAGAGTAAAGTGGTTCAGAGGCAAATTAGGGTCAACTACCTTGCAAGGAAATTACTGAGACCAAGAATTCCACTTGAAATTAGATTCAAGACCAAAAGGTGTAAAAACTGAGTGAACCCTTAAAGTTAATTTTAAAAGTGAGACAAAGACTAGGCCAAAATAATGAACATAAATTTTTGAAGAGTATGGCCTAGCAAAAGTAAAGCAAAAAATACTTTCAACTTTCTAGCTACACAAAACAGAATCTATTGGTGGATGATCCTGAGTATGTCTTTGGCAGAAAAATAAATTTGGCATCAGGATTGATACTTTGATATATTTCATAGGAAAAAGTAAATATAAACAATTCTCAAGTGTGGAATATAATATGTGTGAAATCATGCATTTTTTTTTTTTTTTTGATAGGAATGGAGAAAACATCCATGAAAAGAGGCTAGTAAACCTCTCTTGTGGGACTTAGGTAAGTCGTATATGGTAAGGGGGGAAATTTTTCCTGTTTAGTCAAATTGGTACATCTATATTCTGAATCTATATTTTCCTATGTCTGGGTATTTATATATTTGTATTTATCTTGGGAAATATATCACTTTCCACAGGGATAATACTAAGGGAGTAGAATTAATAGTAATGGTTTCAAGTGTGTAAAATCTATTGTGATATCAAAGCAGTGTGAAGAATAGGTAATATCAGAGATTGGTGTTGAAAAGTAGAGCAGTGCGTAAGAATAGAAGAAATCCAATAGTTAGAAGCTTGCAAAATTAAAAGTCTGAGAAACCTATTGTGGAAGCATTATAAAAAGCGTGTGTGTGGAAGAACAATGGGCATATAGGTAACGGGAAATGCAAATGTTTTAGTCCAGCTGGTCAGATACGTAAACTTTACGGAGTGTTGCAAACATAGTTGAAAACATTAAGAGGTGGTTGGACCGTCAGATGTTATCCCTGAGGTCTTAGTAGTAGTTGCTTTTCATTAAATCTATTTGGTGAGTTTTAAATGTTCCAGAAGGGAACTTTTACTAGTTAAGAGAATTAATCCCGCTGCCACATTGTATTGCAACAAAGAGTTTTTCCAGCAGTGGAAATGGGTTTTGTTAACCCTGAGAAAGCCTTAAATGCTTCATATTAAGTTGTTCTTTTCACTGTTAAAGAGCAGATTTATTTATGTTTTAGGTTAGTAAAGACAGAGAGGTCTCTCCCATCAGCTCACTGACAAGGGGTTCTTTCGCCTCTTCCGAAAGTCTTTGGATTAAGGTAAGCTTTTAAGTTATGTCAAGGTGAAGGAGAAAATATGTGTTCTATCCTGTGAGTAACACACTAGATAATACTTGGCATGGTGTTACTGGTTTTTAAAAAATACATCAGTATGTCAACATTGAAGTAAGAGCAACATGGAAATGGTTTACTTTCTACATGAAAATTGATAAATATTTTATAATTAAAAATAAAATTTAAAACACCAGGAAAATATTAATACGTACAGTAATAAACATGCAATCAGAGAGTCAGGTGAAATAGTGGAATAGTCCGGATGAGAGATGTTAGTGACTGAAGCCAAAGCAGAGACCATGAAAGTGACGAGATTCTAGTATAAACATTCTGAGACATCATCAGCCTCTTTTGCCTGGATTATCGTAGCAGCCTTCTGACTGGGCCTCTTTCACTTTTAATTCCTGTATAATGTATTGACCACCAGAGAACTAGAGCAGTTCTGTTAATGTCTAATGCAGATTCTGCGATTCTGTCCAAATCCTTCAGCTCCTCCCTATGTCATGCAAGTAAGTATATTAAAATGGTCACTGAAGTGATCCTAAAACGCTTCACTTGTGTGGACTGAATTAAATTCCTTCAAAATAGACATTAAAATCCTGTCCACCACTTCAAAATGTAACGTTATTGGAGTAGTGTCATCACAGAAGATACCTTGTTGCGATGAGGGCATCCGGGTGGGCCCACAGTTAATACGACTAGCATTTTTATAAATAGGAGAAATTTGGACCCAGAGACGCATACGAAGGTCAGTGGTGTGAGGTCATGAAAGGAGAATGCTGAGCAAGGACAGAAAGAGACCTTGGAGTGATGCAGCTTTGCATCAAAGATGCAGGATTGCTGGCCACCACCAGAAGTTAGAATAGTTAGGGGTGGATTATGTTCTAGAGCCTTTGGATGAAGCCTGACTCTGTCAGCACCTCAGCCGTGTAGCCTCCAGAGCTGAGATATTAATGTTTTTATTTTAACCACCCAGTTTATGATACTTTGTTACCATCTTCCCTTATTTCATCTTCCGTTAATCTTACTATTAAATTCCCTACTATTCATGTAGTAGGGAGTACACCCACTTTTATGTTTTCTGGTCCTGCCAGACTGACTGCTTTCAGGTTGTTTGAGGAAAGACACTTGTATGTGCCTTTCTTCTGTTTTTTCTCAAGAATGACTTAAAAGTTCTGTGCAAAAAATAGTGGGAGCTCAGAAAGACTTCTTGTTTTCTTTTTAAAAATGTTTAATGTTTCTTTACTTTTTGAGGGGGGGGCACGAGTGGGGGAAGGGCAGAGAGAGAGGGAGACAGAATGTGAAACAGGCTCCAGGCCCCCAGCTGTCAGCTGTCAGCGCAGAGCTGGCTTGGGGCTCAAACTCACAAACCATGAGATCATGACCTGAGCCGAAGTCAGACGCTTAAGCGACTGAGCCACCCAGGTGCCCCAGAAAGACTTTCCTTAAGCCTTTATATCTAACCTGCCATTTCCCCCCACAGTCTCTTAGCAGCTTTTTAACATCAAACATTTCCCTCTGTTCCCTCTACTCCGTTCTTAACAATCACTGTTTTCTCCATTTCTATAATTTTATAACTTTGAGAATGTTTATAAGTGGAATCAAATTGTATGTTACCTTTTTAGGTTGGCTTTTAAAACTTTGTATAGTTCTCTGGTAATGCATTCACTTATACTCAGTAATACAAATAAACTAGACATTGTTTCCTGCTGAGTAGTATCCCATGGTACGGCTGTATCATAGTTTGTCCATTCATAATTGAAGGACATATAGGATGATCTCGGTTCTTATATACTGGAAATAAAGCTGCTATAAGATTTCATGCGTGGGCTTTGTTTGATTAAATCATTTCACAGAAGTCTTTATGCTCAAGAGTGTATTTGCAGAGTTGTTTTTAAAATAATTGCCTGCTGAGTTTTATGAGAAACTGCCAAAATATTTTGCAAAATGATTGTGCTAGTTCATGTGCCAACCACCAATATATGTGTCATTCATTTTCTCTGCATCCTGCCCAGCATTTCATATTATCACTGCTTTTTTTAGATGTTTTAATATGCATGTAGTGCTTTGTTTAATAATTTTGAATAGGGGCGCCTGGGTGGCTCAGTCAGTTAAGTGTCCGGCTTCAGCTCAGGTCATGATCTCACCGTTTGTGGGTTTGAGCCCCACGTCTGGCTCTGTACTGCCAGCTCAGAACCTGGAGCTTATCTTTGGATTCTATATCTCCTTCTCTCTCTGACCCTCCCCTGCTCGCGCTGTCTGCCTCTGTCTCTCAAAAATAAAAACATTAAAAAAATTAAAAAAAAATAATTTTGAATAATATATTTTCATATGGGTTTTTTTTGCCAGGTGGACATACTCTTTAATGAAATGTCTCTTTAGTCTGTTGTACATTTGCTAACCAGAGTGTTTGTGTTTTTACTGGGGCATATTTTCTAGGATAATGGGAGGAACGATGTTTTTTCATATTTCAGGAACGGAGACTTGTTAGGCTAAAAAAGGCAGAGTCAGAGTAAAAAAAAAAAAAAAAACAGGTTATTTTGTTTGTACCCAAGGGTCTCACAATCGTAGTGAAAACCAAAACAGAATCTTAGTTCCAGGAACTTCTATCCTACTTCAACATACAGTGGTAAAGAAAAGATTGGAGAAAGGAAGGAGGTGAGGCCGTGTAAGTGTGTGAAGTTGACTAAGAAATGTATGGTAAATAAGAGTTGTTTAGTACAATATGTTATTTCTGTTCAAATAATCTCCGCTGATAAATGTTGTTTCCGATGGTTTTCTCCTTCTCCTCCTAAGGGAGCGGAGGGCATCTTCATTAATGGAAACTTGCTTTAAAAAGGAAAAACTATGCCTTGGTATTAAGCAGAAACTGGGAACGGCAGCTTCTTCTGCATTTGCTCTCTTAATTGCCTTCAAGACAAAATAATCTCTGTACCAAAAGGGGTATCTTAGAATGGCAGATCTTGGTTCTTCTCATTAGATACAAGTTTTCCGTCAGATGCATGGTTTGCAAGTATTTTCTTCGGGTCTGTAGCTTATTTTTTTCAGAGTGTCTTGTAGGGAGCAAAGAGTTTGTTTTCAGGAGTAGAACCCAGTGATTCATCAGTTCCACACAACACCCAGTGCTCATCTCAACAAGTGCCCTTCTTTTTTTTATAATTTTTTTTTTTTTTAATGTTTCATTTATTTTTGATACAGAGAGAGACAGAGCATGAGAGGGGGAGGGGCAGAGAGAGAAGGAGACACAGAACCGGAAGCAGGCTCCAGGCTCTGAGCCAGCTGTCAGCACAGAGCCCGACGCGGGGCTCGAACCCATGAACATGAGATCTGACCTGAGCCGAAGCCGGAGGCTTAACCGACTGAGCCACCCAGGCGCCCCAGCAAGTGCCCTTCTTAATGCTCGTCGCCTGGTTTCTTCTCTCCCCTACTCTCCCTCCATCAACCCTCACTTTGTTCTCTGTATTTGAGCGTCTCTTATGGCTTGCCTCCCTCTCTGTTTTTGCCTTAGTTTTCTTCGTTAGCCTGTTTCTTCCCTGGATTGTTTTTTGGATGTTGAGTTTGACAAGTTCTTTATGGACTTTAGATACTAACCCTTTCTCTAATATGTCTCCATCAGTCACCTTTTAGGTTTGCTGATGGTTTACTATGCTGTGCAGAAGCTTTTTATTTTGATGAGGTCCCAATAGTTCACTTTTGCTTTTGTTTCTCTTGCTTCCGGAGACATGTTGAATAAGAAGTTGCTGTGGCCAAGGTCAAAGAGATTTTTGCCTGCTTTCTCCTCAAGGATGTTGATAGTTTCCTGTTTTACATTTAGGTCCTTCATTCATTTTGAGTTTATTTTTGTGTATGATGTAAGAAAGGGGTCCAGGTTCATTTTCCTGCATGTTGCTGTCCAGTTTTCCCAGCACCACTGGCTGAAGTGAGACTGTCTTTATTCCATTGAATATTCGTTCCTAGTTTGTTAAAGATGAGTTAGCTCTACATTTGTGGGTTGATTTCTGGGTTCTCTCTTCTGTTCCACTGATCTGTTTTTGTGCCAGTACCACACTGTCTTGACGATTACAGCTTTGGGATACAGCCTCAAGTCTGGGATCGTGAGGCCTCCTGCTTTGGTTTTCTTTTTTAGGATTGCTTTGTCTATTCGGGCTCTTTTCTGGTTCCATGCAAATTTTAGGATTGTTTGTCGTAGCTCTGTGAGGAATGCTGGTGTTGTTTTGATAGCGATTGCATTTAATTGTAGGTTGCTTTGGGTAGTATTGACATTCTTAACAATATATATTCTTCCCATCCAGGAGCAGAGAATATTTTTCCGTGTGTGTGTGTGTGAGAGAGAGAGAGGGAGAGAGAGATGAAAGGCTTGAACACACAAACTTTGAGATCATAATCTTAGCCAAAGTCAGATGTTTAACCAACTGAGCCATCTAGGCACCCCTTTATTACTGTTTTTTGCTGTGTGTTTCCCATTAGGTTTCTATATAACATCTTCTGCATATAGCAGTCTGCCTTAAGTTGCTGGTTGCTTAAATGTGAACTCACTTTACTCCTCTCCTCCCCATGTGCTAGGTATATGGTGCCATACTGATTTTACAGATACTTATTTTTACTGCCTTTGTGTTTCCTGTGTTCTTACTATTATTCATAATCTTTCCTTTCCCCACAGAGCCCCCTGTGGCATTTCTTGTAGGGCTCAGTTGGTGCTGACTCCTTCAGGTTTTGCTTGGGAAACTCTTGATCTCTCCTGTTCTGAATGACAGGCTGGCTGCAGACTTTTCCCGTTCAGCACTTTGAACGTATCATGGCACTCCCTTCTTGTCTGCAGGTTTTCTGCTGAAAAATCCCCTGAACACCTTAAGGGGTTTCCTTTGTATTTAACTGGTTGTTTGTTTGTTTATGTTTTTTGTTTTTTGTCTTGCTGCTTTTCACATTCATTGTAATTACTCTGTGTTCTGGGGTAGAGATCCTTGGGTTGATATGGTTGGGAGATTTTTGTGTCTCTATCTGGATATCTGTTTTCTTTCCAAATATTAGGAAAATTCTCAGCTATTATTTCTTCAAATAATTCTTCTGCACCTTTTCCTCTCACTTCTTCTTTGGGGAACCTTATAATGTGAAGGTTCATTGCGCTTGATGGAGTCACTGAATTACTTCTCTGTTCATTTTGTATAATTTGTTTTTTCTCTCACTTGCTTAGCTTGATTTCTTTTCATTTCTTGTCTTCTTGGTCACTCATTCATCCTTCTTCTGCTGGCTTGGTCTTTATTTCATCTGGTGTGTTTCTAATTTCAACCTATTGTTTTTCATCTCTGAGTGATTCTTTCGTGTTAAGGGTATCACTGATGGCTTCCATTCTTCCGTCAAGTCGATCTAGTATCTTTATCAGTAGTTTAAGCTCTCCATCAGGAATATTTCTTATCTCAGTTTCATTTCACTTTCTATTATTTTATCCTATTTTATTTGGGACATATTTCTCTGTGTCTTTAATTTGGCTTCTTCTCTGTGTCTGTTTCTCTGTGTTAGGAAAGTCAGTACTTTTCTTCCTCTTGCAAGTACTGTGCAGGGCACACACTTTTAGCAAGATGGCAGTGGTTCTCTACAGTGGACCTAGAGCAGCTCTGAAGATCTGGGCTGGACTGAAACACTCGGAAAATCATTTGCAGGTAGGGTAGGGTAAGGCGCCAAAAAGTCGGGTGTGCCGGTCTGATGGGGTTTTGGAGTGATAAGGGTCTGGAGCTGGTGGCCAAGAAAGAATTCTTGAGATATATTTGGTGCAAAAAGGTGATTTTACTAAAGCACAGGGACAGGAGCCATGGGCAGGAAGAGCTGCACTGGGGTTGTGAAGGGTGACTAGTTCTATACTTTGAAGTTGGGGAAGTAAAGGCAAAAGGGAGACCTCCAGAAAGTGCTGGAGAATGTGCTACAGGGGATCCCTAAGATATCTGAGGTCTTGATATTGTCAAACTAAGGTGGTTTTCCCTCTGGTAAGGCATTAACATTAGGACTGTAGGGGTTCCTGGAGATATGCTATACTCTGTATTTGCCTAAAATGTTTGTCAGTAGGAGACTACAAGTGGCCACGGGGCACCCAGCTTGGCATGCGAATCTATGGGCGGGTAGAGACCCAGCGACTGTTGTATTTCAAGAGGGTCCCTCCACCCGGCCACGTCCCATCAAGCCTTCCACCCTTTCTACAAAGAAATAAGAAGTAACCCCCTTCCATTTCAGTCACCGCGACGAACTTGTTTCTACTCCTGGCAGAGACTATAGCCCAGACCCTAAAGATCTCTTCACACTTTGTATGTGGGGGAACCGATGTGGGGAATCA